>ML782164.1:1067399-1104345 GCA_009831015.1 Picea engelmannii
GATGAGAAATTTTCCAGGTCCAAGAAGGTTCAGAGTCCAGCATATACAGCAGCGGTGGAGTTGTTGAGATCAGTCTCCAAGTGGGATATTGTTGGTTGTGGAGCCTGATTATCTTCCTGATTTAGAGGTCTTTTACTTTCAGCTGTGTTTATACCCCATGAAGTATTTACACCCCAGAATTATGTACACTCTTCCACGCGGGGGAGTGTAGAGGGGGGGTACCCCCTCTATGGGGTCCGGGGGGGATATCCCCCTGGCTGGGGGGTCTAGGGGCAAGCAGGCCCCCAGCAGGGGTTTGGGGGCGAATCCCTCGAAGCAAAAATTGCCTTGTAAAAGTATATTGTAATTTCATTGTAAATCTGGACCATTCATTATAAGGTCACAGATATAACGATAGAGATTATGTTAGGGTTTTTTTCCCTAGAAGGCAACCCTCTTTTATGAGGGAAATGTATTGTGGCTATGTAGGTTGGCAAGTACTGTATTTTGAGAGAGGATACTGTGAGAGAAAGAAGAAGAAGTTACAGCGGGTTTTGCTGTAGGTTGTATCCCTTCATTTTGCTGGATAATAATAAAGAAAGGACCTGTAGCCCACACTGAGTGAACCACGTAAATCTGTGTCTCTCTTGTATTGTGTATCTTCTGTGTTTTATTTCCGCATTTTTTTTATTTTATTGCTCCGCGGTCCTGCTTTTCTAACATCTTCCTCATCACTTTCCAAGACCTCTCTATTAGCTATGTATTTCTTCTTATTATTCATCTTATATTGGTAGGGTACTCCACTGCACATTTTTCCAAATTTTTCCATTATCTGCTTTATCTGATCTTCCTCCATCATGATTGGGTCCATGGCCTCCTTCTTCTTTCCCTTATCCATTTCATCCTCCATTTCTCCACCTCTTGTCAATGCTTCCCCCTTCCCCCATATACGTAGGGAAGTTTAGTTGTATGATTCCATAGTCATCACATTGTTGTTGTACAGTAAAATCTTGATTGAAGCATACAATGATCTGATATACCTACCTCTAGGTCCTTTTAGAAACTCTTGACCTACTGCGATGTATGACTTTGTGGTATCTACTAAAAATTTGGTGATAAATCCTACAACAATATTATCTAACTAGAAATATATTGAGCGCCTAAATTAGTTGTTAAATTGTTGTAACTGTGCGATATCCACAAGATTCAACTCCAACTGTTGGATTTTATTTGTAGGGTGGTTGTATTTTAACCTGCATAGACACTCATGCAACAATTGTGGGAAATCACAGATGAATACCTCTTGCAAGTCGATAAACACATATTTATCCAAATATTTGTGTGGTGTTATCTTAGGGTTTATGTTATCCTTTTTCACAAACTCAAGTTCCTTTGTTCTTAACCATCTCTCGATCTCCTCCTTCATTGGATTCCATGGTCTAAACATTCCTTTTTATATCTTCATTCACCACATGCTTCTTCTACGGATGCCATTCACTCAATCCCATGCAGTTCCAGCCCAAAAAAAAACCATTTGTTGGGATTTTCCTCACTTTTTCTACTTCTTATTCTGACCCAGGTTCGTATCTGATCAAGGCTCCAACAAAACCCCTTTAAAACTATCAACCCTCCTGGTAAACCAGAACGCAACACAGCACACAAAGTGTACTGCATAGTCTCACCCAAGATAGATTTATGGGTGAGTGCAATGCTAAAGTGATTGCAGTCTAGGAAGGAGTGGGGATCTAGGATTTACTTGATCTTCTTCAAGACTTAAAATTGTTATTCCTTCTATCAATTTGAATATCCATTCATCTATTAATCCCATGCATGAATTCTAATAGATCTAAATGAACCATTCATCCATCCATTCATAAACTAACTACTAAAAGAAGGTAAATATGAAATAAACAACACACATAACACAAGTTTTATTGTGGTTTACCCCCTCCTGGGATACGTCCACAAAGATCTGGGTTTTCTTCTCTTTTATTAGGTTTGCTGGAAAATAGGGTGTTGCGCGCACTACATATTCGATCATATAATCATGAAAAAGGTTCAACGACCTTTGTGATGTGGACTAGATCACACCAGGCTCCTCATCATGTTATCTAACCCTCAATATCTAGCTACTTGACTCTTATACATCTCAACAGCTTACAAAATATATCAGAACTACAATAGTCAAACTGAACTAGTATACAAACTAATCAAAACCAACAAGAAAAACTTGGAACCACTTGGAACCCTGACCTAGCCCTCCTAAGTTTTACTTTATACTATTTTACAAGATCATTAGCCATTAAAATATCTTACCAAAACCCTAACCCTAACATGGTTGGGTTTTCTTTCATTCATGCCTTGCATGGTTTCCTCCTTTGCATGTGGCTTTTCCTCGCACATGTTGCTTTTCCTACCAGTTCTTCTTCTACAAAATTGGGCCTTTACTTACCAAAATTGGGTAATTCCTCCTAATAGGCATATTCCCAACTGAGTTTCATGACTATAGTCATTTTTATTTACAGTGTCTACAATGGAGGGATAGGGGAATAAGGAAGTAGACACCAACAACAGAGCTTGATGAGGTTGCATACATGTTCCAGAGGAATATCATGTTAGTCTCTTCCCTTTTAGGTTTAGTCTCTGGCAGGGGGACTTAGTTGGTGGATAGCGTAGCATCTTGCCACATGAAAAGTGTTAGAGAGTTGTTTAACAATTTCATAGAGACTAGCTAAGACTTGTGTGTGGAGCTTAGCACAGAAGTCAAGCATGCAGTACAAGGATGTGGTATAGTATCATTCTGATTGGAGTTAGGAGAGGTGTTGAGGGTGTCAAATGTGTTATGGGTGCCAGAACTAAGGAGGATTTTTCTCTCGGTCTCAGAGATTGAGAGAAAGGAGTACCACATATTATTTTGAGTTAGACAGCTGTTTTTTATGCCCAAAGGATCTAGCTTGAGATCAACAATGTTTCTTGAAGTTAGAGAGGTCTAACTTATGCATGTTGTGACCAACAAGAGAGGAGAGACAAATGAGGAGGAGAAGGTAGCTCCACCAGTGGTGAGGTAGGTGGACCCACCAATAGCACAAGTATAGAGGGAACAAGTAGCTCCATGAGTGATGAGGTTGGTGGCCTCACCAGTAATACTGGCTCAGAGGGAGCCAAATTTCAGATGGAGTTGACCCTCAAAATCTAGTAGCGAGGAGAAGCCTCCCAGGACTATGCAGAGAATAGTGGATAGGGAGAAAGTAGCTCCAAAGGTTGTGTGGAATCAAAGGGAGTCAAGAGAATCAAAGGGAGTCCATATTGAGAGGGAGTTAGGATGTTCAGAAGGAGTCAGGAGGCTCATAGGAGAGTCATTAACTCAATGGGAGCCAAACTTTAGGTCCAAACGGGAGAGAGGAATCTTCCAACACTATCAAGAGGGTTTCATCGATTGAGATGGCTAGACAAAAGTTTCATAGGCAAGAGAAGAATGTCTTCCATGGAGGGATCATGCCAGACAGTAGGATTTTCCTCAGTGACCGAGGATGCAGCCAATTATGAGGAATAGAGAGTAGGATTTTCTTCGGTGACAGAGGGAGTAGCCAATCAGATGGATTGGAGAAAAATTGTGGTAGATTATCCATTATGGGAGATAGATCTACCTCCAGGAGATGATGGAGGATGCAATTCCTCCCTCGCAAAGAGGGAGTGTTGATGCTTGTAGCATTGGGAGGAATTTCCACTTATGGAGTGTGTTGAGAATATCTTCCTCACTAAGACAGAGTATTGGTTTGTGTAGCTTCGAACTGGTATTCTCACATGACCCTAGGTGTTGGGAATGTGGGAATCATCATGGGAACCACATCACACTTTTGGTTTGGTGAAAATCCCCTTGGATTTGAGTGGGGGCTTCATGGTTTTGGCGATGGGATTTGTGGGCTTTTGTTGGGGCTTCATACCCACAAGGAAATCCAAATTTTATGTTGACTTGTGGAGGGGCTTCTATTGTGACCCCTAAGGATTGTATATAATAGAGGTAAGTCATTGTGACATTTCATGTCATGTAGAGTGTGTAGAGACATGATGGAGATAGAATAAGTGAGTCCACACTTGTGCTAGGAGGATTGGTGATATCAACAAAGGGGAAGTATGTAAGGTGGAGAATCTATCCCAAGAGACGGGAGTGAATAATTTTGCACATATGAGTGAATTTTGTGTACCATACGCTATTTGTAGGAGGATGAAGCTTGTATATATGTGAGTTGCAGAAAGACAAATAGCATATAGGGTATATGCAATTTGCAGTGGAGAAAAAAACATATGTATGTGGGTTTCCAGTTGGTGGATCATGTATCTGAGTTTTTGGGAAGGTACATATCCATACATGATGATAGGTGATGTTAGAAGGTCGTACAAGTGGTCTACAGTAGACTCGTGTGAAAAGGATGTTTCCATATATTGTTGAGGTTTGATTTTATGATTTGTATGGTTATTGGAGAACAAGGTTGTTCTCAGTTTTCATGACTTTGAAGAACAAGGTTTTCCTCATATTTTGGCGATATTGTATTAGCTGGGAAGGATGGTTTTTCCCTTGGGATTTATGATGTTAACAAGATTACAAAACAGAAATATTGTGTCTCTTGTGTATTTATGATTCATCTTTGAACTTGTTGTTTCCACTGCATATATTTTCAGTCAATAATTTCAATTTAAAGATGTTCAATGGAAGTTATATCACTATGAGGCAATTTTCAGATATGAAATTAGTCACATAGAGTTGCATGTGAAAATTGACAAGCTATACTCTAGCCTGAAGAATACTACAGTGACAAATTTCCCAAATTGTTAATAGGAAACATTATGTAGGAATTTTGCAGCCAAAATGGAGGTAGGGTTGTGTGGCAATAGATATCATCTACTCCTTTTATGTTATGGTTCTTTCCCAAGGTTTAGGTTTTTCAAGGTTCCTACAGACAAGGGTTTTCCCTGGGCTATATCTCTCTGATATACGTGAGGGTTCGAACAGTCGTGCTCATCCCAATATCTCAGGGAACCAACTAAGGAGGCTTAACTATACCCTTAGTCATACTACTTGATTACCCTGGTACTAGAGAGTATGTTCCCAAGTGTTTTTATCTGTATCACTATAACATTCAAGAAGTCGATCAATTGATCTATATTTGGTTTGAGGACACCTAGGGGACTCCCAATATACCTGATGGTATGTGGGAGTGATGGCCATGTACATATTATGTCCAATGTGGTACTACTCAAAGGGGTAACAATAGGAGTTACATAGGTTTCCAACAAGGTCAAACGTTTGTTTTGAGTAACCCCATGAAACCATATTTATTTCCTTTGTGTATTCTTCCTTGACCATAGTTTTATCTACCAAGTGATAGATCTCTATGCTTTAAATACATTAGGGGAACACATACCTACCCTGGAAAAACAATTCCCACAATTTCAATAGAGGAAAGTTCTTTGATACCACTTGTTAGGTACCATATGTATTATATGTTAGCAAAACAATATTGTGGAGCAATAAAATAAAACAAATGCGAAAATAAAACATAGAATATACACGATATAATAGAGACACTGATATATGTAGTTCACCCAGTGTGGGCTACATCCACCAGAGAAATTTACAGGTCCTTCCTTTTTATTATCCAATAAAATGAAAGGATGCAACCTACAGCGCACCCAATGTAACTTCCTATTCTTTCTCTCATAGTATCCTATTTCATAATACAATATTCACTCACATCCACAACCATAATACAATTCCCTCGGGAAAAGAGGGTTTCCTTCTAGGGAAAAATAAGCCTAACATAACTTCTATTGTCATATATGTGACCTTATAATGAACGACTCATATTGACTACGAAATTACAATATTTTTCCCAAAACTAATTCCTCATGGGGCTCTGCCCCTAGACCCCCTTCATTCTAGGGCCAGTCATCAAACCCCAACAAAAGGGGGATAGGAATACCTTCATATAAATCAGGAAGATAATCAAGCTCCACAACCAACAATATCCCAGTTGGAGACTAATCACAACAACTCTATTTTTGTTGTGCATGTTGGAATATGATCCACCTTGGACCTAGAAAATTTCTCCTCTTCACCTTCATGCTCGAATACCAACTGAAACTTAGCAGGAACTCAATTTCTCCCTGGTTAGTACCTTTGTTAACATGTCTGCAGGATTTTGGCTAGTATGTATCTTTTCCAACTTCAAATGTCCATCTTCCAAGATGGATCGTATGAAATGGTACATGAGCTATATATGCTTAGTCTTAGAATGGAAGTTTGAGTTCTTTACAAGATGAATGGAACTTTGGATGTCACAATACAACCTGTTATTCTCCTGCTTCTAACCCAATTCCTCCATAATCCTATGTAACCAAATCATTTCTTTACTAGCCTCTGTAGCAACAACATATGCTTCCTTTGTTGAAATTGCAAGAACCTTTTGCAGTTTTGAAATCCAACTTACTACTATTCCACCTACTGTAAAAAAAAACCTTGTCATGCTCCTCCTACTATCTTTATCACCTACCATATCTAAATCGGCATATCCATGTAGAACAGTGTCTAGACATCCAAAACATAATGAATGAGTATTGGTACCTCTCAAATACCTGAGAATCCATTTTATTGTCTAACAATGTTTTTTACCTATATTGTTCATATATGTTCTCACAAATCTCATTGCATGTGTAATATATGGTCTTGTGCACACCATATCATACATCAAGCTACCAATTGTTGATGAATAAGGGACCCTGGACATGTATTATATTTTCTCTTGTGTCTTGGGACACATTTCCTTTCTTAATTTGAAATGGTTGGCTAAAGGTGTACTAACTGGTTTTTTATTCTGCATTCTAAACCTCTCTAACACCTTCTCTATGTACTCACCCTGAGACAATGTCAATTTTCTATTTTTCTCATCTCTTGTTATTCTCATACCAATGATTTTCTTTGCAGCACCCAAATCCTTCATCACAAATGAATTAGCTAAACTTTTTTTATCACTTATATCCTGCATGTTAGTCCCTACAACAAGCATGTCATCTACATACAATAGCAAGATAATATAGCTTCCATTTTCTAGCCTCTTAAAATAAGCACAGTTATCAGAATGCCATCTATTATAGCCTTGTTCTGTCATAAACCTGTCAAAATTCAAATACCATTTCCTTGGAGCTTTCTTTATTCCACACAAACTCTTCTTCAACCTGCATACCAAATTCTCCTTTCCTTTGACCTCATACTCCTCTGGCTGCTACATATAAATCTCTTCCTCCAAATCCCCATGGAGAAAACTTGTTTTTACATATAATTGTTCAAGATGCAAATCTTCTACTACCACAAGAATTAAAATAGTCCTAATTGAAGTCATTTTAACAACGAGAGAAAATATTTCATCAAAAATTATACCTTTCTTCTCTCCAAACCTCTTTACAACAAGTCTAGCCTTGTACCGTTGTTTTCCTCCATCTTCTTCCTTCAACCTTTAAACCCATATATTCTACAATTTTTATTTTCCTGGAAGAAACTTAACCAAGTCCCAATTCTATTTATTTACCAAGGAATACATTTCCACTTTCATGCCTTGCTCCCACTTCTTTTTAGTGTCTACCAGCATTGCCTCTTCATAAAATTTTGGTTCACTAGAATCAGTCAACAATAAATAATACAATGAAGGAGAGTATTGTTCAAGGGGTCTACTTAACCTGGTAGATCTTCTAACAACACTTGTAGGAGTTTGAGGTACATGTTGCTACTATTGTTGTACATTTTGATTTGCTGGTACCTTTGGAGTTTATTTTTCAATGATCTCATCAAGCACTGTGTATTCTTGTTTTTCCCTTTTTTTTGTTTCTTTCCTTGCAACTGATCTGTGTACATGACCTTCTCATTGAATATGAAATCTCTATTCCTAAAGATTTTGTGATTTTCATAATCCCATAAGCGATAATCAAAAACATTAATATTGTATCCAATAAAGGTACACTTCCTAGATTTTGCTTCAAGATTTGTTCTATTTTCTTTATCAATATGGAAAAATGCTTCAAAACTGAAAGTATTCAGAAATGAATAGTTTACCCTTTTACCTATCCATGCCTCTTTTGTAATTCCACCATCCAAATATCTTTAAGGTCCTCTGTTTATTAAGTAAATAGCAGTATCTATAGCATCTGCCCATAATTTCAAGGGATACCCAGCATGAAATCTCATACTCCTTACACGTTCCATGACTGTCATGTTCATTCTTTCTAACGCACCATTTTCTTATGGTTTTCATGGAACTATATTCTCTCTACGAATACCATGGTATGAAAAGTAATCATAAAACTCCTTGTTGCAGTATTCACCTCCATTATTTGACCTAAGACAGTTCAACCCTTTTTTTGTCTCATTCTCAACCAACACTTTCCATTTCTTAAAAATATAAAAACCATCATATTTTTTGTTGATTGCAATAAACCCCAGTTTTCCTAGTTGCATCATCAATAAAAGTAACATAATAATGAGATACACCAAGAGATGATACCTGATTTGGTCCCCATACATCTGTATGCACAAGTTCCAACTTTTCACTCTTATTTTCTTTTCGGACTCTGAGAAATCTGACTCTCTTATGTTTTCCATAAACACAATACTCACAGAAATCCAAATCAACCTTTTTAAGATTTCGCAACAAATTCCTTTTGTGAAGAATTTGCATCCCCTTCTCAATCATGTGTCCAAGCCTATGATTCCACATTGTTGTATCCACTCATTTAGAAGCTAAAGAGATAGAAGAGTCAACATTAATAGTACATAAATACAATGTACCTACCTTCTCTCATTTTTCCATTACCAATGATCCTTTAGTGAACTTCCATGCCTTATCTGTAAATATAGATATACAGCCTTCACTTGCCAGCTTCCCTATTGAAATTAGATTTCTTCTCATATCTAGTATATGTCTCACCTCTTTTAGTAACCATTGTTTTCCATTATTTTTCTTTATTTTTACCATACCCATTCCAACAATTTGGCATGGCTCATCATCACCCAAATAAACCTGTCCAAAATCACCTTGAACATAATCTTGAAAATATTTCCTATGGGGTTGTTATCTCCTAAAATAGCACAGTCATTTTTGTCAATTTTAGGTGATAGGCAGATGTCCAAAAAATTATTTCTAAATTTTTATAGGCTTGTTAGAGAGCCTATTGTTTGCAAATAAACTTGAAATAAACATCAGAATTGATTTTCTTAAGCAAAAGGGAGAGTTACAGGTTTCGGTGGTTTAGGAAAACCTGTGAAGCGTTCATTAACCACCGAAATCCTTGGATTTCAGTGGTTAAAAGGGAAAAGTAAAGCCTGATTAACCACCGAAAATGTGTCAACGTGGAAAGATCAGAGCCCGTATTTTTGCACGATCCAGATGTCAATTGGCACAATAATGAAATGATAACCGGCGAAAATCAAGTGAATCAGTGATGTAAGGTGGTATAATTACTTCTGATCAAGGTTTGATGCCATGTAGTACTTGTAAACCTCCACTTATCATTTTGAAGTTATATTCTTGCATACACAGAAATCTATGATTGATCGGTTCACTTAACATTTTGATGTTTACGGGGTTCTCATAAATTCAAGTTCCAAGACTATCACCGTAATCATTTCCCATTTAACTCATTATTTGAAATCTCGCTATCAAGCCCGAGTCTTCTGTGATCCTCATTTATATCATATATAGTTTTGGGTTATGCTCTGTTAAGATTTTGTCTATCTCACAGAGGTCAAGTCATCCCTATTCCCATGCCCATTAATTTGCCACAGATCTGAGTTCCCTCCTGAAATTGTGCTTATTGTCTCACCAAGCCCGCAGGTGTGTTAATTTGCAAGACAGGCGCAATCAAACTCGGGCAAATGCAGAAGGCGGGACAAGTCATGAGGACTGAATTAGATGGAACCTGGTATTTGGAGGCACATCCTAAAGTGGTTGACTTTTTCAAGCAGGTTGGATGTTTCTCTTACTATGAGAAACTGGAAAATTTCCATCAACAACTTTCAAAAACATTTTCTCTGTCATACGATGGGAGGAGAGCCACCATTGGCAAGGAAGAGTTTATAGTGGACGAGGCATCAATTGCAGATATCACCGGTCTACCTAGGACAGGTGAGTGTTGGTTCAACACTACTATACCAGTAGATATAGAATTCAGATCCTATCTACAACCTCAACACAAAACTCTTATCTGGAAGAAGGATATACTTATGTCATTTCTAGAGACAAAGTGGCAAGCTTTTCTCAAGGCCATATTTTCCTATATCACCTGTGAAGGAAGGTATAACAAAGTAATGTTTTACCATTTCAAGCTCCTTAACCACTTCACTGGAAGATCATCTATCAACCTACCTCACTATCTTCACAAGGCCCTCACCAAGATGGCTCGGCAAGTCAAAGTTAAACCTAGTAAGGTAGTGACCAAGTTATCACATCAAGGTTTAATCACTTTGATAGTTAAACAATCTTTGAAGGAAAAAGAGGTTGAATGGAATTATTTCTTGTTTTGGAATGAGTTTCCCACTGATCTACAGCAAGATAATAAAGGAAAGAAGCCCACAGCAAAGAAATCTCTTACTCCTAAGAGCAGTAGGAGGAAGAGAAGAGCCATCTCGCCTCCAAAGGAGCAAACAGAGTCCTCTTCTGTTAAGCATAAGAGGGCCAAAAGGAAGTTGAATTTCGGAAAAGAGGGTGAACAAATTGAGGGTCTTGTTGAGGGAGATAATCCTTTGAACCTTCCATACAGTGACTCAAAGCCAGAGCAGGATCCAGCAAAGAAACAAGGTGATGTACAGACTGAGCAATTGGTTGAAGCATACAATAATCTACCATCCCCAACTCCCCTTGAGGAACAAAACAGACCCTTGGCAGAAGCATATGCTAGCATACCAAGACCAGCCAAGTCACAGAAGAGAAACCAACTCCTTAAGATGGTTTATGAGTTAGAAGTCTCTAAGAAACAAATCAAGAAGAAAAATGCAAAGTTAGTTGATAAGAATGTGGAATTGTATGATATCAGTCAGGATTTCATGGATAAATATGATAAGACTCTGGACAAAAATAAATTGTTAATGAAGGAGAACACTAAGCTGAACAGACAGCTCAGACTCCTGAGACTTAAGATGAAAGAGACTCAAATTCCAAATCCCAAGCACTCAGGGTTAGAAACCCTAGCAAAATTGGCTACTTCATTAGAGAAGTAAACAAAGCCTCCTACACAGCAGATTGAGGTTTCCATCCCTATACAAGGAGGAGCAGCATCACCAAAGAGACCTTGAACACTCATCGAAGTAGCAAGGTATTTCAATTTTGTAATTTTGAAATTTTGGTGAAGCTAAGCTTTCAGTGGTTTAGGCAAACAGGACAATTGTTCATTAACCACCGAAAGTAGATCTTTCAGTGGTTAATACACCCAAAATTCCTCTGTGTTAACCACTGAAACCTGTCATTGGCCAGAGAAAGATTATTTTTTCCTAGATCGAAGTTTTACTCGGCCAAATCTCTTGAAAACTCTTTTTAAAGATAGATATTGAATTATAATGTCCAATCTAAGATCCACTTTTGATGCAAAGGAGTTAGAGAAGGTGTTCAAGTTGATTTGACACCTATTTTGGGGGCAATGAATTAGGGTTTATTTCCAAACTTGGCAAATTTGAATTCCATCTTCCTCAAGAGATATCAAACAGCCTTGGAAGGCTTATCTGCACAGCACAGAGGTTCTACATGATCTAAAGACCATAGAATGAGGAATTGACCTCATTTTGAGGATCTCTTCCTCTCTTTTTGTAAAATTGTTTTGACTTTCTATCTTTAGCATATTTGATCCATTCTTCTAGGATCTGAAATTTTATTGTAACGCTATAAATTTGAAGATATGAGATGAACTAGAGGTTCAATTTTGGATACATTTGGCTACTGTACTATACTCTTATCTTGATAATAGAATCACAGTCTTCTTTGTTTTCAATTTCAGATTTGTTCATGTACTTCATTATTCTATACTTTACTTCATTTTAGCTCAGCTTATAAGAACTGTTATCTTCTTATTAAGCTCATGAACTTGAATTAAAGGACTTCTTGCTATCTTTTATGACCCTGCACATTGTTGTATTTGGTTATCTAGACTAGTATTCTTCATCCCCTGTTCCAACTTTGCTATATGATTATTGATTTCTAAAAGCATTGTCTTATTTGAATGCATGATAAGTGGTCCATTTCATTAGCTATTGAGTTTTCCAATTGTTCCAAGCATACCAAATTTTCCATATTCTTGATTTACCAAGCATCTTTGGCCTACAACCCCAGAGATTTTCTTGGAGTGATAACAAATTGGCACCATTGCTGGGGAGAGGAGATTGAAGCTCAGCTTCCTTGGGAGATGACAAGATCCAGCTTTGATGATAGATAAAGTCTGGACATATATTCTGTTGTAATCATCTATCTGGAAACTCCATGAAGGACGGATTCAGTGGCGACTCCACAACATTCATATGTCAAAAGAATTTTCTTCTCTTTTGGCTCAGAGGTTTGCACCTCTCAATTTTTCTTCAGTTCCTGGTTTCCCACATCCAGTACCTGATATGTCAGAATGGTGAGATTTTATGCCTATCTTCAAAGAGAGAAAAGAAGAAAATCCTACAGAACACCTCCTCAAGTTTCATGAGTGCATGGATCTATTAGATCTGCGGCATGAAGATGTTCATGTATTCATTGTATGGTGATGCATGTCAGTGGTATTTTTCTTTACCTCCTTCCATCATTTCATCATTGAAGGATTTTCATAGAGCATTCACTGAGCACTGCAAAAGGTATTTTTCAGATGAGTTTGCATTTGATAATTGTTGTGATGAATATGAATTACATTGTAAGCTTGAAGATGTAAATATAGAAAGATCTCTCCCTCATAATATACAACATCCCTTTAATGATCTTCGAGATGTTATGTTTTCCCATCAACATGAACTACAAATGGATAATAAAGGAACTGAATGCTCTCTTACCATCCTTAAGTCTGATTGTTATGAATTGGAAGAGATGGTTTCTTTAGCTACACAGAGAGATGATCATAAATGTATACATGATGTGGTCAATGATATCTTTGAAGAGTATGTTGCAATAGGGGACATTTATCATTGTAACCAAGATATTGGTGATCTTTGGGAGGATAACCATAGAAGTGATGCTTTTGACATTGTATCAAATGCATCTACTGACTTACATTGTCATGATGATGAGATTGTCCCCTTTGAAAACCCCAAAGATGATTATCAGATTGACACATTAGCAGGTGACAGTTTCAGATCTGCAGCAAATTCTAAGGGCAGCCCTCAGCTTTCTGATTTGCAGACCGAGGAAGATTTTAGCAGATATGAGGAGGAAGGTGAGGAACAGAAAGTTTATGATCAGCAGTTGAGTTTGTATTTTCATTTGACAGAGGAAGAACAATCCACATTCAGTATTGATATCAGTGAAGATAACAAGCAGCAGGATTTTAGTTCTCAGTTGGGACAGCAAGAAGACTTCCAAAGAAGACATCTATCTACAAACAGAGAGCCAGTCATGGGAGGGCAGTCATTTTTCATGAATCATAATGCTTTTGATCTTGATTTTAGAGACCCGGTGGCCGATTTGATAGAATTACTTATTTCAGACCTTATGAAAGTTCTAGATTTCATTTCTTCATCAATTTCCACGGGTGAGTATGATTTTTTGAAAGCTTATTTATTACTGCTGATATGTTTCAGTTATTTTCTATTAAGCAATGATAGAGATAAAGTCATCATGGTTTTGAAGTTGCTCAAATGGTTGTTATGGAAATCTGCATTTACCTGACCAAATTTTAGATTTGGTTAGCAGTAGGGATAGGCAGAAGAATAAGATCTTCATATGAGCACTTAGATTGTTTTTAGTTATTGGTTGAATAATCACAACAGGCTACAGGTTGTCCAAAGATAAGTTTCTCAGGCCAGATGACTCCATAGCCCAATGGATTGACACAATACAAATTGTAAATGATTGTTGAGCAGGTGGCAGAATTTTTTTGTATAATGGACAGGCACGGATCTTCTTGTTCTTGGAACCTCACTGGGAGGATTCCATCCCCAAGTAGGAGCCAGTTGTTATCTCCTAAAATAGCACAGTCATTTTTTTCAATTTTAGGTGATAGGGAGATGTCCAAAAAATAATTTCTAAATTTTTATAGGCTTGTTAGAGAGCCTATTTTTTGTAAATAAACTTGAAATAAACATCGGAATTGATTTTCTTAAACAAAAGGGAGAGTTACAGGTTTCGGTGGTTTAGGCGAACCTTTGAAGCATTCATTAACCACCGAAATCCTTGGCTTTCAGTGGTTAAAAGGGAAAAGTAAAGCCCGATTAACCACCAAAAACGTGTCAACGTGGAAAGATCAGAGCCTGTGTTTTCACACGATCTAGATGTCAATTGGTGCAATAATGAAATGATAACTGCCGAAAATCAAGTGAAACGGTGATGTAAGGTGGTATAATTACTTTTGATCAAGGTTTTATGCCCTGTAGTACTTGTAAACCTCCACTTATCATTTCGAAGTTATATTCTTGCATACACAGAAATCTATGATTGATCGGTTCTCTTAACTGTTTGATGTTTACGGGGTTCTCATAAATTCAAGTTCCAAGACTATCACCATAATCATTTCCAATTTAACTCATTATTTGAAATCCCTTTGATTGAGCTATCAAGCCCGAGTCTTCTGTGATCCTCATTTATATCATATATAGTTTTGGGTTATGCTCTGTTAAGATTTCGTCTATCTCACAGAGGCCGAGTCATCCATATTCCCATGCCCATTAATTCACCATAGATCTAAGTTCCCTCCTGAAATTGTGCTTGCTGTCTCCCTTAGCCCGCAGGTGTGTTAATTTGCAAGACAGGCACAATCAAACTCGAGCAAATGCAGAAGGCGGGACCAATCCTGAGGACCGAATTAGATGGAACTTGGTATTTGGAGGCACGTCCTGAAGTGGCTAAATTTTTCAAGTAGGTTGGATGTTTCTCTTATAGTGAGAAATTGGAAAATTTCCATCAACAACTTTTAGAAACCTTTGCTCTGTCTTACGATGGGAGGAGAGCCACCATTGGCAAGGAAGAGTTTATAGTGGATGAGGCATCAATTGCAGAGATCACCGGTCTACTTAGGACAGGTGAGTGTTGGTTCAAGACTACTATACCAGTAGATATAGAATTTATATCCTATCTACAACCTCAACACAAAAATCTTATCTGGAAGAAGGATATACCTATGTCATTTCTGGAGACAAAGTGGCAGTCTTTGCTCAAGGCCATATTTACCTATATCACTTGTGAAGGAAGGTATAACAGAGTAATTTTTTACCATTTCAAGCTCCTTAACCACTTCACTGGAAGATCATCTATCAACCTACCTCACTATCTTCACAAGGCCCTCACCAAGATGGCTCGACAAGTCAAAGTTAAACCTAGTAAGGTAGTGAGTAGGTTATCACATCAAGGTTTAATCACTTTGACAGTTAAAGAATCTATGAATAAAAAAGAGGTTGAATGGAATTATTTCTTGTTTTGGAATGAGTTTCCCACTAATCTACAGCGAGATAATAAAGGAAAGAAGCCTGCAGCAAAGAAATCTCTTACTCCTAAGAGTAGTAGGAGGAAGAGAAGAGCCATCTCACCTCCAAAGGAGAAAACATAGTCCTCTTCTATTAAGCATAAGAGGGCCAAAAGGAAATTGAATTTCGAAAAAGAGGGTGAACAGACTGAGGGTCTTGCTGAGGGAGATAATCCTTTGAACCTGCCATACAGTGACTCAGAGCCAGAGTAGGATCCAGCAGAGAAACAAGGTGATGTACAAACTGAGCAATTGGTTGAAGCATACCATAATATACCATCCCCAACTCCCCTTAAGGAACAGAACAGACCCTTGGTAGAAGAATATGCTAGCAGACCAAGACCAGCCAGGTCACAGAAGAGAAACCAACTCCTTAAGAAGGTTTATGAGTTAGAAGTCTCTGAGAAAAAAATCAAGAACAAAAATGCAGAGTTAGTTGATAAGAATGTGGAATTGTATGATATCAGTCAGGATGTCATGGATAAATATGATAAGACTCTGGACAAAAATAAATTGTTAATGAAGGAGAACACTAAGTTGAATAGACAACTTAGACTCCTAAGACTTAAGATGAAATAGACTCAGACTCCAACTCCCAAGCACTCAGGGTTAGAAACCCTAGCAGAATTGGCTACTTCCTTAGAGAAGGAAACAGAGCCTCCTACACAGCAGATTGAGGTTTCCAACCCTATACAAGGAGGAGCAGCATCACCAAAGAAACCTTGAACACTCATTGAAGTAGCAAGGTATTTCAATTTTGTAATTTTGAAATTTTGGTGAAGCTAAGATTTTGGTGGTTTAGGCGAACAGGACGACTGTTCATTAACCACCGAAAGCAGATCTTTCGGTGGTTAATACACCCAGAATTCCTCTGTGTTAACCACTGAAACCTGTCATTTGCCAGAGAAAGAGTATTTTTTCCCAGATCGAAGTTTTACTCGGCCAAATCTCCTGAAAACTCTTTCTAAAGATAGATATTGAATTATAATGTCCAATCTAAGATCCACTTTTGATGCAAAGGAGTTAGAGAAGGTGTTCAAGTTGATTTGACACCTATTTTGGGGGCAATGAATTAGGATTTATTTTCAAACTTGGCAAATTTGAATTTCATCTTCTTCAAGAGATATCAAATAGCCTTGGAAGGCTTATCTACACAGCACAGAGGTTATACATGATCTGAAGACCATAGAATGAGGAATTGACCTCATTTTGAGGATCTCTTCCTCTCTTTTTGTAAAATTGTTTTGGATTTCTATCTTTAGCATATCTGATCCATTCTTCTAGGATCTGAACTTTTATTGTAAATCTATAAAGGTGAATACATGAGATGAACTAGAGGTTTGATTTTGGATACATTTGGCTACTGTACTATACTCTTATCTTGATAATAGAATCACAGTCTTCTTTTGTTTTCAATGTCATATTTGTTCATGTACTTCATTATTCTATACTTTACTTCAGTTTAGCTCATCTTCTAAGAATTGTTATCTTCTTATTAAGCTCATGAACTTGAATTAAAGGACTTCTTGTTATCTTGTATGACCCTGCACATTTTTGTATTTGGTTATCTGGACTAGTATTCTCCATCCCCTGTTCCAACTTTGTTGTTTGATTATTGATTTCTAAAAGCACTGTCTTATTCGAATGCATGATAAGTGGTCCATTTCATTAGCCATTGAGTTATCCCATTGTTCCAAGCATACCAAATTTACCATATTCTTGAGTTACCAAGCATCTTTGGCCTACAACCCCAAAGAGTTTCTTAGAGTGATAACAGGGGTGTCGCATGAAATGAAGCTCTTGAATCTACTACCCAAGACTTAGTAGTATTATCTAAATAAATAATCAAATCTTGTAACACATCACCTGTTACATTTGATTCCTTATTTTTATCATGTTGTCCATCTCTTTGTTTCTTTGGAGCTCTGCAGTCTTTCTTCAGATGTCCTTTCTTCTGGCAATTCCAACATTCTATTTTTCCCAGTATGGATTTGGATCTACCCTTCCTAGAATTCTCGTAGTTCCCTGAGCCCTTTCCTCTATCCTTTTGTCTTCCCCTTTTCTACACAGTCAATGCATTATCGGATGTCTCACCTATGCTTTTCCATCGCATTTCCTCTCTAAGGATAACACCAACAACATCATCAAATTTCAGAGTGTTTGAACTAGAGATAGAGATACTTACAACCATGACCAAGTTGTTCTAGCTTTCTGGAAATTAGCACAAGATTAGAAGAGCCCTAACCTCATCATCAAATTCCACTTTTACATAACTTATCTTATTAGTAACTTTCTTAAATTCATTTAAATGATCTGCATCAAACCCACCTTCTAACATCTTCATATTAAATAATTGCTTCATTGGAAATACCTTTTTGGAAGCCGAGGGTTTTTCATATAGTTTATCCAATCCATTCATCAAATCCTCTATTATCTTTTCTTTCAAAATATTGAAAGCCATCGAGGTTTCTAAGTAGATTCGTATTGTTCCTAGTGCCTTTATGTCAAGACCCTCCCATTCTTCATCCTTCATGGTTGTCAGCTCATTTCTTATTCCGCCCAATGGTAGGTAAATATCCTTATTATATAAATAATCTTCCATTTTCATCTTCCATAGCTGGTACTTTTGGTCATTAAATTTCTCGACCTTAAACTTTCCATATTCCTCCATTACTCCCACTCAAACCAAGAACCATGTTTTTCTATGAGTTACCTTTATCTCTGATACTAGTTGTTATAAAAATAGGATCGTGGACAAATAAAGTAAAACAAATGATAAAATAAAACATAGAAAATACATGATACAATAGAGACGGGATATACGTGGTTCACCCAGTGTGGGATACGTCCACCAAAGAAATTTCTTGGTCCTTCCTTTTTATTATCAAGCAAACTAAAGGGATACAACCTACAACACACCCATTATAACTTCCTCTTCTTTCTCTCACATTCTCCTCTCTCATAATACAATATTAACTCACATTCATATCTGCAATATAATTCCCTTAGGAAAATAGGGTTTCCTTCTAGGGAAAAAAAAAACCCTAACATAACTTCTATCGTTAGATCTGTGACGTTATAATGAATGGTCTAGATTGACTACGAAATTAAAATATTTTACAAGGAAATTTTCCCAAAAAAAAATCCATAGGGGGGCATCGCCCCTGAACCCCTAGAAAAAGGGGGCTAGGCATACATGCATATAAATCAGGAAGATAATGAGGCTTCATAAACAACATTATAATAAGTAGAAAATATAAATATTGCAACAAATACTAGTTGAACAACAAAATGTAGAGAACCACAACACCAAAAATGATACCTTTATTAATAGAAAACATTATTCACTTGCCTCTTCGAGTGGGAAACCTCTAGTAGAGCTCTATTACAACAATTCTCAAGACAAGACTTTATCATTCCTCCTACTCTTATTTATACTAATTATTTCTTCTAAAGAACATTCTAGAGGAATATATTTCTAGAAGAATAAGATTATATTCTTCTCCAATTAGACTTGTTCACGTTATTAAATAGGCCTTATTAAATCATGTCATCCTTTATTACATGGAAAATATATTATTCTACCTACATGAGGGGTTAGGGAGGTTAGGTCCCTGACACTTGGGCACCCTGTGATAGCACAAGTTATATTCCAATTTGGATAAGTGTTCCTTCAACATGTAGAGAATTTACTATTTGGGATACATCATGGATGAGTAGGGTGTGCATGTGGATCCATCCAATATCCAAGTCTTTCACGATTGGCCAGCCCCAAATACACTAACTGAGATCTGCAGCTTAATGGGCCTAACCAACTTATACCACAGGTTTGTACTAGGGTTCTCTCATATTGCTTACGCCCTAATCTAGGTGACTGAGGGTGGAGCCAAGGCCAATTTTTTTTGGGATACGTCACAATAGAAAGTATTCAAGGATTCAAAATTCTACCTCTACTCAGTAGCAATTCTTATTCTTCCATACCTGCAACAACCATTTGAAATTGATATAATTACTTCAATTTATTTTATCGATGCAATCCTTTCTCAACATGGGAATCTTGTGGCCAATCACAGTGAAACATTATTTGATTGTTCATTGATATCCCACCTACAATAAAGAGATGTACTCCAATGTGCATGCATGCTAATAGTAGAAGCATCACATTTTGGAAAATGAAATGATCATCCACATTGATCACAAGCCTTTGCAATTCATGCAGACATAATGGAAGTTACATAATGATAGTCATGAGAAGTGGTACATGTACCTGCAGCAATTCCACTTGAACATCAAGTACAAGAAGGGAAGCACCAACCATGTTTCACACTACCTCAGTCAACCCTCGGTTGTAGTGCTAACCATGGTTCTTAATTCTTATGGGCATGAGACCTTCGGGTGGCCACAATTATACAATAGTGACTCATAATTTGTTTCTACCGTTCATACATTGAGCAAAGGCACTACTTCTTGTGCATTGAAATTTGATGGTTTCTCGACGCACTTTCGTCGGCCATCTGACGCAACCTAGTTATTAGTTTCATCGGTGTATTCATGTCGGTTATCCAATGATTGTACGAACGTCGAATATCTAACAAACCTAAGGGTCCAAATTAGACATTGTTTCTGACAGTTATGTGTCATAATTTGAACATAACAATGCATCGAATACCCTACATCCCTATAGCCAATACTATCGGACATGTTCTCTCATATCCAAAAAATGTGCACGTCGCATGTCCAACGATACAATAGTATCTCTGATGGTTAGTTTTGTTAGTCCCAATGTCAAATAACCGACGTCCTCTTTTAGTGAATATCCAACAGTATCATAGTACCTCCGAAAGGGGTGCCATACCTCTGACGGCTGGTAATGTCAGTCAGATCATCATATATCTAAAGGCCTCTTTCGGAGCATATTTGATGGTTTTACAGTACCTATAACGGGGGTTCCATACCTTCAACGGCTATTTCTATCGTTCCATGCATCGGAGATCCAACGACACTCTGTATATTAAAAAAATATATACAGGCTTGAAACCAAACTATGATGCTAGAAAACCTGCCTCCTCAAATATATAGTGTAAGAGGTCAAAGTATATTGTTGGTCCCATCTCTCACCATGGGGAATAACATTCAAATCTTAGTGTATAAGAGCCAAAATTGAAGAAATAACCTGAGCTCCTATTCCCTCAAACTACAATATGAACTAGGTAATGTTTGCTAGAGACCACAAAGGAAAAATCCCACATTGTCTCAGCTTCAACATAGAAGTTGTAGTGCAAAACCTTAACAATGGTTGGCCAAAATGGAAAGTGAAAGTGCATAGAAAGAGGTAGTTCAAGTGAACTATACAACCTTGCATCCATTCCCACCATTGGATTATATTGGAGGGTTGTGGAGACAAGCATCATATGCATGCAGTGGCAATATTAACTCATGTTTCAAGACATAGTACAAGATGGATAGGTGGACCCATAGACATCAAGCAATCAACCCATAGAATCCCAATGGAATTGATAGGGTGGTGGGTGACAATGTATGGGTTAATTTCTAATGTTCATAACTCATATATTCTCGCAAATCAGGCATGATTATATATTAAGGTTTGGCATGGTTGAAACCCTGGTTTTGACTTTATGAGAAAATCATTTTTATGAGTGCTTATCACTTAGGCATGTGTAGAATAGAATGTTAAGCATTGAGATTCTTATATTTAGGGCTAAGTGGGAATCCTTGTTTGATATATATTTGAAGGGGGTTACCTCTGAGAAATTTTCATTAACACCAATCTAACATGGGTGCATGAACACACTTTGGGGACACATTTCTACATACTATGGATGTCAAGAATGTCCCAATAGCACTTGGTATCAGTTTTGAATGACCTTGTGGATGCCCCTTGCAAATGGGTATGTCCAAAAATGTACCCTATCAATCAGGGTACCTCTGAATGAGCTTGTTGTCGAGGAATCACTTCTTAATTTTAAAAAAATGGGGAAGTTTAATTTTTATCTTACTCACATGTAGTGCATCCCACTAGTTTTTTACAACACTATAAACCCTAAGAAACACCCTAACCCAAAAGAAAACATCACTTTGAAGACCAGTTGATTGATGGTGAGCATTGAGTTCATATTTGGTGGATGAAAAGTTGTAATGGTAGAGTAATTTTGTTTCCTTTTCACTAGATTTACTTGGAAGACATTGGAGAGGTCTACTGACTTGGATCTCTAGCTTTATCAGTAGCCAAAAACTTGTGACAACAGTGGATTTTTTTCTCACTTCCCACTGGAATGTTGGATTTAAACCTGTAAAAATAGTGTTTTTTGGGGATTCCCCAGGATCCACCTAAAATTCATTGGACAGGCATTTCCTCAAACTTACGACTTGGATTTGAATCTTGGAGATTCTTTGTTTCTTATTCATCATTAACTAGTGATAAAAAATCTAATTTTTTTAATATGTTCAAATTTCTAGAGAGTATATTTTTCTATATTTGGGGTAGGGTCCCTTATGTTGGGTATTACCTCCTATATACCATAAAGTATGTTGATAATGATCACACTTTACAAATGTATTTTGCATTCCCCACATACTTGCATCCCCACACACCAAAAACTTGTTAGAACATTGATTAACACACTTTTTTTTATGCATTTGAAAATCGGGTCCTCACTGCTCTATTAAGAATCTCCTAAATTTTAGCCAGGTTATCATGTTAAGTATGAAGTTCCACTCTATTTTGTCATAAGCCAAGTATTCATGAACAAATTGTGAATTTCAAAAGTGGTGGTGGGATAAGAATTTTTCTATGTATTTATATTCATGTAGAGTTCTCCTATCTTTGGATTTTGATGCTTCTTTGAGTTATATATATTTGTATGAAATTACCTTGTCTCGTTGCAGATTCCTCAATTTGTGGTAGAAGTTGGGTACACTAAAAATCAAAAATAGATTACTTGCACTCAACTTCACAGGGTGGTTGTTATGTCTGTTTCTCATCGTGTAGTATAGGAAATGGATGTGACAATTGGAGAAGAAGTTGGATATAGCATCCAGTTTGAAGATTGCATTGGTACAAAGATTATTTGAAGTAAGCATGCATAGGAAAGTTTGGTAATTAACACATTATTCCTGGAATTTTCCTTAAGTTGCCACTAGAAGTGGTTTCATAAAAGTGCATTGCAATATTACAATATAAATTTTTTCAACTTTGAGTGCCAACTTATTTGGAACATATCTTGTTTTGATTGGATGAGTGATACTTTGCTAAATAGCACAATCCCACCGAACAAGAAACTTGTCTACTTGTTTTCATGATGTGAGATGTTTTTCCTTTCTATTGTATATTGTTACTCACTCATTTATTACAACTATGTCGATATTTCATATCCAAGTTTCTATATTGTGTCACTTCAGTCGTTTCCCTTGTCCACCCATTTTAAGTTTTAATTGGTTATTTTGGATATGGAATTGTGATTTAACATCTAGGGTTATATTTTTTGTGCTTTAGTTTTTTCCTCCTCCATCCCTTTTAATTTTTAATTAGTTATTTAAATAATAGATACGATTTCAATCTCGTTGTTATGAGTGTAAAATTAGAGGCAGAAATTCAAGCATATTTCAATGGGGCACCTCTTATGAAAGTACCTGGAAGGTTACATCCAGTTGAGATATTCTTCACTCAAGAACCTAAAAAATATTACTTAGAAGCAAAAATTACAATGATTTTTCAAATACACATAAATGAACCACCTAGGGACATGCTTATTTTCCTCACTGGGGAGGAGGAAACAAAAGATGCTTGTAGAAAAATTACAAGAGAGGTACCAAATTTGGGTGATCAGGATGGTCCTCTAAAGTTGTTCCTTTATAGTCAACCCTTCCTCTGTCCATGCAACAGAAGATATTTGACCCAACTCCACCACCCACAAAGGAGGATGGTCATCTGGGAAGAAAAGTAGTGGTATCCACTAACATTTCAGAAATATCGTTGATTATTGATGTCATTGTGTATGTGATTTATCTTGGTTTTTCAAAACAGAAAGTGTATAACCCTTGAGTGTGAATCTTTACTTGTTTCTCCTATATCAATAGCAAGTTCTCATCGGAGAGTAGGTCGAGTTGTATGTACATAGCCTGGAAAATGTTTCAGATTGTACACAAAAATACATTTTTAGAATGACCTTCAACCACAAATGTATCTTATATTTTGCAATCAAATCTAGAAAATGTAGTTCTTACCCTGAAAAAACTAGGGATTGATTATTTGGTTCAATTTTATTTTATGGATCCTCCTACTCCAGAGACTTTGATGCGTGCATTAGATATTTTGAACTCTTTGGGTGCATTGGATGAAGATGGGAGTTTGAGATATTATGAGTGAATTTCCACTAGACCCACAAATGTCCAAGATGTTAGTTGTTAGCCTTGAGTTCAATCGCTCTAATGATATTCTTTCCATCACTGTTATTCTTTCATGTATGTTTTAAGTCATAATTGTTTCAGAGTCTACAATTGTCTGATGCTTGGTTTTCTATTGTCATTAGTAAAGGTTAATTTTATTTTTTTCCTTAATGGGGTGGGGGATTAGTTTTATGTATGTATTTGTTTAATGTTCTTCCTCATCTATTTTCCAGTAATAATGAAGGTGATATCAGTGGTTTTCAAGGAATTTGTTTTGAGTTTGAATCACACTAGAGGTCATGCTTAGTGGATGGTTTTTCTACCATGATTCATCCCATAAAAGTATTGAGTATCCATTTCTAACCTCCCAAAAGCACAATTGTTGAACCATATTTTTGTGTTTCCAAAAAATATTCCATATTGGTAATGTTGGGCATTAAGAGTTCATTTTAATGAGGTCATTTTATGATGTGTTTGAGGTGTACTTCATCCTATAAAGATTCCCTTATATATCATTTCCACCATTCATCCATCACCACCATATCTTTTTTACTAGAGTTTTGTATAATCTTGGATATCTTAGATTCCTAGCCCTCACAATGCTTTAGGATATAGGCATCATCCCAAGTTACTATTGCCCATTTTTGTCCTACTTGAGACATCCCAATAGATAAACCCTTGATAGGACTTTAATCTCTTTGATTACCTTAAGAGGATCTGTGAGGACTGAAAAGAGGTAGAGGGGCATAACCTACAACATTGATTTGATGAGTAGAAATATTCCAACCAAACATATAAAGTGAAAGTTACAACTAGTCAACTTATTCTCTAGCATGGTTAGAAGGTCCTCCCAACAGGGAAAGAATTCTCAATTAAGGGGTCCCTTAGGTAATTAGAGGGGAGGAATCCTCTCTAAAATCCTAATATCTTAACTATATTATTTTGAATGGCCCTATGGATATTGAAGAAGATGATGAGGTATTTGTCATGATTTATTTGAGCCCATAAAGAAATTAGAGAGGTGTCCATAATTTTTTTCAGTTCCTTTACCTCCATGGTAGTAGTAGAACCCAACAACATCCTATCATACACAAATTTTATACGAGATACATCATCAAAATTATGAGAGATGTGGATTCCTTTCAAAGAGCCTTGGTCTTTTTGTCTACTTAAACTTAGTCCTAGACCTTCTGCTATTATGATAAAAAGGAAAGGAAAGAGAGGGTCTCCTTGCCTTATCTATCTAGAGGGTTGAAGAGGGTGGATAGAGAACCATTTATGAGAGTAGAAAATAATGTCGAGGGTAAAAAAAAATAATCTATCTTGTCCATTCACTACAGAATCTAAAATACAACAGTATATTTTCCATGAAACTCCAATAAAGTTGGTCAAAATTCTTGTACATATCCATATTTATCATCATTTATGGTTTCTTATTAACATTGAGAGAATGATTGACCCCATGTGTCATAATAATTCAATCCAATATTTTCCTCCCTTCAATTTAGCATCCTTGTTCCTTGGAGGTTATTTTTACCACGACCGGATTCAAACGATTAGTAATGACCTCGGTTATGATCTTATAGATTACACTACACATGGATATTGGTTAGAATTTTTTTCTATGTGGGATCCTTCTTCTTTGTGAACGAGGGTGTGAAAATTTGAAATGAATGCTCAAAGGAATTGGTGTTCTTAACACCCTCCTACAACCAATTGATTCATGATTTTTGTTGTCAAATAAATTCCTCCTATTGATCCTTGGTATCTTGATCTTTTTGCATATTTTCCTCTTGGATTCTTAGGCCCTCAATCCAATGGAATATTCCTTGTTCTTTGGAGTTTATTGAACCATGATGGGCTGCATATTATTAGAAATGACAATGGTTATGATCTTACAGATAACATTGTACAAGAAGGTTGGTATGAACTTGTCCATTGTGTGGGATCCTTCTTCTTTGGGAATGAAGGTGAGAAAGTTGTGTTGAAGGATTAAAGGACACCACATAACCATTGGAATTATTCCATGAATTCCCATACCTCTTTCCCTATAATTGACAAGAATGAATGAAATAAATTTGATGTGAATCTATTTGAGCCATGGGATTTTACCACTACCATTTCCTTGGTTGCATGCTCAGTACTTCCTCTAGAGTTATTTCTTGTACTAAAAAGGAATTTTTCTTATCCATCACAAGACAAGGAATGTTATTGGTCATTGAATATGTTTCTATATGATGGTCTTCATCTAGCTCAATCATTAAGTCACTAAAATACGATTGAATCCCTCTCTCAATGTATTCATGGCCCTCCAAATTTTCCCCACAGTCGTCATTAGTGTCAAAATTTTATTGCTATTTATCCTACTTATTATTGAGTTGTGAAAAAATATAGTGTTGTTATCTCCCTCCTATAGCTAGTGGATTATTTATTTATGTATACAAAGAACTTTGAGACATCTAGTATGCCAAATATCTTCTCACATTGAGCTTATTTTCATTTTAGGGACAGTGCAGCTCATCTTCTTTCCCTTGATTGAGATCTGATATCCAAACAATACAGCCCTACTATTCCTTCTCCATTCCTCTCCTCATATTCAATTTTGAACCATTTGGATGGATTATCTCAACCTAAGGAAGACAAAGAAGCATGGAGGGAGTCCATGGAAAGAATTCACAACATTAGAATCTTATCACACATTGACCCCGGGAAAACTACTTTGACCAAAAGGATTTTTTTCTACACTGGAAGAATTCATGAAATTCACAAAGTCCAAGGCAAGGATGGCATCGGTGCCAAGATGGACTCCATTTACTTGGAAAGAGAAAAAGGAATCATTATTCAGTCTACTTCCACTTATTACACTTGGAATGGATATCCGGTTAACATTATTGATACACTTGGTCATGTGGACTTTACCATTGAAGTGGAGCGAGCATTGTGTGTCTTGGATGGTGCCATTTTAGTCCTTTGTAGTTTTGGTGGGGTGAAAATCTAGTCTATTACAGTTGATCGTCATATGCGTAGATATGAGGTTCCTAGGATTATCTTTATCAATAAGCTGGATCTAATTGGGGTTGATCCATGGAAGAGCTTGTAACTTGTAACTAATTAGTAAAAAAATTATAAAAAAACATAGAACTTGGAGAACTTGTAACTATGAAATTATTGATTTCAGCGGCATGATGTCAACCCCTGAGTATCTCCACTCCACAATCGTTGTCGGGTTTGGCCAAATAGATATCATATGCCTCTTTCATTGTCCAGTTTTTTTAGATAAGGAATCCTTTGACTCTCTTTTTCCTTGTCGAGGGGATTTTCTATGCTCACCGCGGGGTTTTGTTGCTTTGCTAGTCTTGGTCGGAATGGGAGCGAATGGTTTTGCTCTGCTAGTCTTGGAATGGGTGGGGTTTTACTGCTAGCTCTGCTAGTCTTGGTCATAATGGGTGTGAGTGGTTTCTGCTCTGCTAGTCTTGAATGGGAGGGAGTTTTTTATGTTTTGTTTATTTTTTGTTTTATTGTATTTAATATAATGTGTGTGTGTGTGTGTGTGTGTGTGTGTGTGTGTGTGTGTGTGTGTGTGTATTAAACACAATAAAACCTTAATATAATATATATTAATATTAATATTAAACCTTAATAGGCCTACAGAGGTGTGGTCTAATGGCCAACAAACATGTTGTTAAGGCGTTCGTGTTGCTAAGAAATTCACGAGTTCAAACCTCGTCTTATCCAGAGGCCATGCTTGTGGGTGATGTGGTTCTCCCTAGGGGTTATAAGGCAGCTGGCGGGATTTGACCCCATGTCACACGAGTATGATACCACCATTGTTATTGATTCCCCTAGATACAAAAGAAAAAAACCCTTAATATATTTAATATAATTAATGTATAACCTTATAATTAAGTATAGTCGACTCAAAAATGGTATGGACAAGGGGAATCTGACTGTTTAATTAAAACAAAGCATTGCAATGGTCCCTGCGAATGCTAACCCAATGTGATTTATGGTCAGTGCTCTGCATGTCAAAGTGAAGAAATTCAACCAAGCATGGGTAAACGGTGGGAGTAACTATGGCTCTCTTATGGTATCCAGATGCCTCGTCATCTAATTAGTGATGCACATGAATGGATTAACAAGATTCACATTGTCCCTATGTACTAATGGATTAATCCTTGTACTAAAGGCTTAGGCTCTAGCCTCTTAATTTGTGGATAAAGGAAAGTATTGTACCTATCATAATAGTTCAATTATTCCATTGATAAACACAAATCTCCTCAATTCCAAGCCTAGAGTCTAAGTCTCCTTGTAACAATCAAAAGACACAAATATCCTCACAGAGCAACAAAATGAATATGTAAATATTATAGTTGAAAATACAGTAACTCCAAATCCATAATGTTTTCTAATAGATATGGTCTATGTAACTAGTCTAGGATGGTAAGGCTATTCCCATAACTTCTCCTTGTGGTACTCCAGTTATCCTTATACCTAGAAAGGAACAATAAGAATGGAGATTATGCACATATTAAAAAGCATTGAACAAAATCGATGTGAAATATTGTTACCTGCTACCCAAGATTGTTGATCTCGTAAATTATTTGAAAGGAGCCAAATATCTTAGCAATATTGACCTACCTTTTATTCGTCAATGAGTACATATGAACCCTTCTAATTATTAGGAAAAACTATGAAGACCAAATATGGGATCTATGTCAACAATGGATTTTCAGGTCAATGATAATAAGCTATTGTTATTTCCCACACCAATGTTTAAATCTCTCTATTGACATTCTTTTGTTCATGTTCGCTTTTGCTTACAAAAATGGCCAGGGCTAGGTGCAAGTCCTAGGAAAATTTTCAAAATAGATTACCCCAACTCATGGCCTCCTAGGCAAAGGGTGGTTTCCATAGCATGGTATGGAGTTTCTATATTCCTTCAAAGATAATATAAAAAATATATATATTGTGTAGTGGTTGGTTGCTTGTGTTGACTAAAAGCATTTAGTGAGAAACATTGGTGGTTACTCATGACTTTTGGTCTTGCTAATGTTTCAACTACATTGAATAAGAATAATCAAAGGCATATTTCACCCACATTTGGGTAATATATAGTGTTATATTTGGATGGAATATTGGTAATATATAGTGTTCATTGTACAAATTAAATAAGCTTCATGTTACATCTAGTTCAACACACCTCACAGTAATCCATGATTGACACTCCTCTTATTATGGTGGTCATTTTGGCACTTTGAATACTTTGAAATGTTTAGAGAAATATTTTTATTGGCCTTATATGAAGAAGCACATTGAATATTGTATTAGAAGATGTGCCTTATGTAATCAATCTAAACCTTAAGTTTTCCATAAATGTTTCAAATCAAACATGGAATTAGAGAATCATTCATATGTAGTTATTGAAGTTTACATTCAATTTATTGAAGTTTACATATATACATCATTGCATACTATTGTCCATCGAAAGCAGTCTAAAGACATTGCAAGCCCAAATTCAAGTGGTAGTGGAGCAAGTTCATTTTTGAATTTGGGTTATTTTCCTAAAGTTGGAACCTGGCTACAAGGTAGAAATTCATCTCGGTGACAACTAAATGGATTTTTATGACTTGATGACTAGTTGAGGTAGCTTGATTATTGTTGTGAAGAATGTCGATGATGCATAGATTAAGAGAATATTTCTTCCTTGGAGTTTCACATGCATAAAGAAGGTTTTCTATAGTGGGAGAATTTATATTAGCTTTGATAATAAAAAAAAATGCTACCTAAGCAATGACATGGGATGGTTTCAAAGCCTCTATCGAGAATAAATTCTATAATGTAAACTATTGGAAAGAACAATATTGGTAGAACCCATGAAAAATATATAAACAAAAATTAAATGTTTGTATGTAAGACTTCAACAACTATAATATTTAACTCAAAGTGATAAACAATAGTTCGATGTCAGGTTAATTGTGCCATTTTAGAAGGAGTTTGAGATGTTTGAAATCTACATTCTTGAAGATGCCTTTCAAAAGGATAAGTTAGCACATGATATTAATAATTGGTGGAAGTGTAACAATTTTTTTGGAACTAATTTTAGTCAAAAGAAGAAGGCCATTGTAAAATATTGCACGACCGTGACAATGAATATAAAGAGCACAACCATGACGATGGGTATGTTGGGAGTTCCATGCATGGCATTAATCTGATAAAGTTCAAAATAAATGAGGATTGTATCATATATAGAGAGTGGGTGTGTGAGTGATCTTTGAGTCTAAAAACCCTCCCATATCATCAAGGCATGTGAACAGTCTATCCATGTCAAATTAGTGCATACAGAAACAGTTTGAAAAAATTTCAGCGTTGGCCCCATTCACAGGTCATTGTTGCCCATGTCTATCCCTAGTACAATGTACTTTTTTTATTTCCTTCAAGTGAGTTTGTTCGTCGAAATTTCTAAGTTTGTTCGAGGAATGCTTCAGGTGATTTTATTCATGGAAATTTATAAGCTGGTCAAAGTTAAGATATTTGAAAAAGGAGTGGAAATGGAGCCTGAAAATTGATTTGCATGGAATTAAAGAATTTGCAGATGAAGGAGTAGGTCCAATTCATGGAAATGTTTGAAGGAACCCAACTCCTTGGGGATATTTCCACTCATATTGTTGAAGGAGAGTGCCAGGAAAACCAATTTTTTGCAACTACTTAGTTGACTTGGGATATTTTCTTCTAATTGATTATTATACAAGAAGGGATCCCTCAAATGAAAGAGGCACCCTAATTGAGTTGGGATATGACCATGAAGCACATTTATTGAAATATTAAGTGAATGGAGAAACAAAAAATTTCTTAGGGGAGGATAAATTGGGCCACCAAGATCCATGGGATAGAGATTGATGACAATCACTTTGTTATGAAATGGATGTTGATAGTTGCAAATATTGGTATTCTAATTGAACAAGGGTATTGTGGGACTCTAGTAGATGATCAGACCATGAGGATTTATAGTGATGTCATTCTTAAATTCCAATGAAAATTGTTGATAGTCATGAAATGAGTGAGCAGGGTAGGAGGAGAAGGAAAAAAATGAAGAGGAGAAAGAATGCAGGGAAACAAAAATAGAGAGATGAAATGGTGCTTCAAATAGAAATGTAGATGAGATGAGGATAATTGTAGTGCCTTCTCAAAACTATTTAACATAGAGAGAGGGGGTTGGGTGTTGATCAAAATCCTGGAGGTGAAGAAGTAGAGGAGAAATGCATTGCAATGGGTATGAGTGTATTCTCACAAGTATTTATAAATAAAAAGAGAGAGATAGTGAGGACTAAGAGAATGTATATTTCATTAATAAATATAGAACAAAACATTTATTCATAATCGAAACAAAGTAGATTTGTTGGGGCCTTCGTTTTGATGGATAGAAGTTGTGCACGTCATATTGCAGATTCATTTTGGTAAACAGAAGTTGCGCAAGTTGCTGAGGAGCTGGACAGCTGACTAAAGAAAGAAACAGAAAGTGGTTGGAAGGACAGTGCAACATCAGGTTTGAGGAAAGAAGTTGCAACAAGATCAAGAAGAAGAGAGAACTCTCGGGTTCTCAACCAATAAACCTAAAGATCAGATTATATATATGAGATTGATATGATTGTAAAAGGTGGTTGTTGTTGTTGTTGTTGTTAGGCTGGAGTGTTGGGTTTGGATTATTATTGTTCTTGTTGTTATTATTGTTGTTGTAACAAGATTCATTGTTGTAATGGTCTGTACTGTTAGCATAGATAAGTTTTGGATATCTGGGTAAGAACCATACTATCAATGTATCATATTTTTGTATCAATCTAGATGTAAAGGAGCAAGAGAGTGTAAAATTGTCTCATATCTGATGAGGAGCATCCTCTGACTACTTGTGTATGAGAATCAAGTTGTGAGAAGAACCTAATATGTTAATATAATTGGAGGTCCAAATTTTGGATATATCTTGTGTATTTAGTCTTCTGAATATATTGAATGTTGCTCTATATTATCTTTTATGTCTGATATTCTTCAATTGCTCATTATGAATGGAAACGCAACTATGTTCTCTTTATTATTAGTTAGGATATGTCCATAACTGTTACAGGGTTAATCTATCTTGCGCAAGACTAATATGAATCTCTATAACTCAAAGGTTTGTCTAAGTATTCTCCTTACCCTTCCCTCTCTTTCTTGTCTCAGTTGCGCTTTGGGTGAGACTTCTTCCCTTCCAGGAAGATGAAAATGCCAGCGCTCTAGACTACTTTTGTACCTTTTATTGGTAACTTAAGAAGGACCCTAGTCTAATAACTTTTGTGCCAACAAGAGTAACACACAATAGCCTTGAAAGTTTCAATTGAACACATTATCCTTAAGTCATTTTACATGTAAATTAATTGCCTTATTTTAAAAATGTAATATGAAATATGCATTTAAATTTCACAATGTAGCTAATTATATTAAACCGTTATTATACAATCAATTTATCCACACATATAATTAAATATTAGTATGGATAGCATTTCTAATTTTATGTTCTTCACGTTAAAATTTATAATAAATATGCAATAGACAATTTCCATGGGTAATAAGCCAATTCAAGAATAGATAATAATGCAAAAGCTAAAGAGTTACTCTAAACAAAAGTAATATATATACTTTTTAATTATACTTTCAAAACACATTTTAACATTAAAACATTTGGCAATTAGTGATCAGAAATTTAAAGCAATAGAAGTAATTGAATAATAAACAATGATGGGAAGTATTTCTATTTTTTATTGCATTTCCCAATAGTATTTCCACTAGACATAATATGGTGAGTACTAATTTTTTGAGCATGGTGAGTAATAATTTTTCCCAATTGTCATATCAAGAGGATACTAGTGATAAACAATCTAAATTGATAGATAATTTAAATTAGGTTTCTTGAGAAAGCGAAATAAAGGAACTTATAAAGTGATCATGTTGAAGAGTAATCCAAGCATGTTTGGGATGGAGGAATAAGATGAGGAGGAAGATAAATCCAAGTTAACATGCACATAAGAAAATAAAAACACGTTCATTACACTATAGCATAAAAATTGTAGATCCAACTCACTTAAATAAGATAAAAACCTTTCTAACCTATTTAGTATTTATTTGATCCAAAACAATTACACGAAAAGCAACCTTCCATTACAAGAAGAAAAAATTACATCAATAGATAATTTCTTTTTAATGATGAAACATCTTCAAATCAAGTATGAAGGAGGGCATTATATAGTATTAGGGTTTCTCCTAGGTTTTTACATCAATGATAGGTACAATTACCAAAATCCTAACAATTATGTGCCTTGGGTGCTCCACCTATGATATACTATGATTTTTTCAAAGACAGAGTGGTAATGTTCAAGTTTGACCTTAAAAGGGCATGCATTACACAAGCATGATCCTTATTTAGGCACAATTTCAGTAGTTTCAAGGGAAAATAGGCATGAGTGTATTACATGAATTTTTGTCTCAAGCCTTCGATCAAATTTTTCAAATAATGTACTAGTTCTTCATCTCCTTCCCTATTTTACAGTCCTTAATCCATCTCCACAAATTTGAACCACTGGTTGTTGTTTCTGGAAAGTTAATACGAAGATGGTATATGAACAATGAACATGTTCATTGAAACGGCCTCGTCGCTATACGATGATAACGATGATGACAAATACTTTGATCATGGATAACTCCATCTCCTTCAACATTAGGTTCTAATTTTGTTGTTTGATTGTCAAATTCTTTGTGTGAGTCGTATTTGAGTCTCAAAACCATCCCATATCGTCAAGGCATGCATCTACTATAACCATGTCAAATTTCAATGCAAACAAGAAAAAACTGAAGAAAAAAAATTGATGTTGGCCCCATTCATAGGTCACTCTGTGTGGGATCCAATAAAAGAATAATTTCCAATAATTGGTAATTAATGGACAACCTTGAAAATTGTTAGACGAACCAAAGTTAAAATTGGAGATGATGGTATAAACCTAAATGAGCTTATCTTGGTTTCAAGAATAATATATTCTCTATTGAACAAGGCCAACCACGTGAATATGGAAGCTCATATGGCCCCTCCCTTCCCCCCTCAAATCACTCTCAATTCCCCAATACCCAATTTATCTACTATAAAATATTTGAAAGCAACATAGTAAGAATCAAACACAGAAACTAATTATAAAAAAAACTACAAACATGAAAGAGAACAAATCAATTGAACACGTATAAATACATACCTTCTACATTTCAACATTTTGATATCAATAATCTTCTTCTAATTCATCCAACTCAACATATGTATCATCCACTTCAAAATTGATGGTGTAAGGATTGGCCATAGCAGCATCATCATCAATGTGGTCATTTCCAATCATTTCATCGTCTATATCATCATCAGGAATATTGTCTCCTACATTTGGTTCCACTTCTTCAAGTTATTCATCTAAAACATTTTCGATGGCATCTTCATCCAGAACATTGTCAAGAACATCTCCTTCAACTTCTATGACGTCTTCGTCTAACACATGAACTAACTACTCCTCTACACCATCTTCTTCTTCAATATCATCTTCTTCTACTACAGTGTACTTTACCATCCTTCCTGTTGGATCATATCTAACAACATATGACCAACCCCCTCTACCTAGAACCTCTAAGTAAAATACATGTTTGCATTGGCTTGGAAGAACATAGGGTTTTGATCATGGCTCAACATTCCCTGTATTAACCATGGTAAATCCATTAGCATGTTGATTAATAGTTGTATCAGGATCACGTTCATTCATTTTTAGCATGTACCATTTGATGTTGAACAAACTAATTTGAAGGATTTAAAGTCACAATCAAGTATATCATCCAAAAACCCATAGTATCAATTTTAAGAGACTTTTGTATGCATGTCACTTCTAGAGGAAACATTAGTAACCTGAAATACTACAATTATCCCACTATCATAAGTTTTCATATTTTCATCCAACTTTTTGATGTGAAATTTGTGGTCATTGCACCACATAGCGTTGTGGTGTTTCAACTGAAATATGCCATACATGTAAAAAATTCATTGTCAATTGATAAACATATTTATACTTGGAAATTATGAAAATTTATAAGAAAAAAAGCATGCCATGTACACCAATATAATATTAAAAAATATTGAATAGTATGGGTGAATATGTTTACATGTTTATATTTTAAACCATATGCTAAATCAATTTCCCTCTATGTAATATCGGTATCTCCTTTATGTTCAGCTTCTTTGACCAATGTAGCCACACCAAACCATGATAACCTACCATTATTAGATTGTATACATCGTTCAATCCATACCTTGATCCAATCAATATTGTTTGCAATAAATGTATTGCATCCCACTCTCGACCAGCTATATTGAAATAAAACAATATTTCACAAATAATCTGTTACCATTGTATACCTTCATAATAATGGATTATGCAGGAAGACTAAGAATCAAATAAGTATGATATACATAAAAACAAAAAGTCCAATGTATTATAAATTTCCACCATCTACTTACATTTCACTTTCCTCATTCTACCTTTCCCCAATAGGTGTTCCCCTTCAAATTTGTTGATGGAGTTGACATCCTAAATGAAATCCACATTAATACTTGTAGATATTTTAGGAAGATATTGATTAATATAAACCATGGTTTTATATACCATATATCCCTCTACCTTAGAACCCTCAAGACGTGCTTTTTTTCTAAACAAATCCTTCAATGATTTCAAGTGCCTCTCAACCATCCACATTGACCTTGTGTGTACAAGTCCACACTTTTCAATCTCCTCAACTTGGTGTACGAGGTAGTGTTCTTGTGCATTGAAAAATGTCGAAACTATATACTTTTTCATTTCACACATTAGACGAGGAATTTGTAACCTCCAATATTTTATATCTTCTTTATAGATTTATTTAGAAGACAACCATCGACAAATGATGCAAGAAAATCACATGTTTCAACAAAAAAGTATATAGTACTACATTACAAGTAAAACACATGCAGTGAAATACAAGTTGTACAACAAATTGAAAAAATTACACGTTGCATATAAATCCTCACTTACCTCATGTTGTCAACATCATATATAATGTGTTTGACATTGTTGTCAAAATTGTTTGGGAGAGATAGAGGTAGAACATACTGTAACATAAAAAATGAATCATTATTTAGTCACAAATTAGTAGATTAAAAAACACACGAACAAGATGTTTCACCAATATAGAAATATATACACCAAAATAATTACCGTAATCAAGGTATGTCAATCATGAGTTTTTACCCCACCTATTTCACCTTTCTTTGTAAGGATATTCTTTATGTTTGAAGAAAATCTAGTGGGAAATTTATTTTTTTCAATAACCTCTTTTACATCCTTTCTTTGTTTCTCTGTCAATAACCATGGAAGGACGCTTATATTTTGGTCGTCTATATCGCTATTTGAATGAATGACACTTTGCATTGCATGATTGGATTCCTTAATGTCATTACAAATCTTGACAATTTTTTCTTTGTCACTCCTTCCATCTAAGATTTGCCATAATGTTTATGTTACATTCTTCCCAATGTGCATTGTATCAAAAAATGAACAATTTATAGGTTCTCATATTAGATGATCCTACTAAATTGTACATGATAATGTTTCATTCCTCGTGGATGATCCGGGGCAGGATCTTTTATGATTATTGTTGAGTTTTAACTTGCATGAATATTTTAACCATTTGAGAAATTAACGAAAGAAGGAGGAAAGAAGAGGATTATATATCAGTCAAATACACATATGCAGATCTGAAAACAGTAAAGAACAGCAAACCATAAGAACGCAGGTTG
>ML782164.1:1105475-1135731 GCA_009831015.1 Picea engelmannii
GTGTCACTGTACGGACGTGCCACGTCAGCTGTACGGACTGTACGGACAGGTACAGTCAGCATCCCCAAAATTTCCCTGTTTGGCTTTTCGGACAGAAGGTGATATCTTCCTCATACGGACTCCGTTTTGCGATAAAAATTATACCACCGGATTCAGGAAGACGAGCCGGACGTCATGGCGCAGGTTTCGTCGCAATCCAAGCACTTTCATTTTTGAGCATTTTTAAGCCCTATCTGGCTTCTGGATCTGTTTTCAGATCAGTGGAAGCACCCCATTATTAATGCCTTCATGACGACCTTCAAGGTGAAGCATATAAATTAAAGATATTGCAACAATACTTGTCAATTAGTACAATGAACAAAATGCAATAAAAAAATAAAATATTACAAACATTTCATATATGATACATGATAGACAATTTGATCCAATATACCTTGACGATTTCTATTATATTGCAACTGCCATAAACAAGGTGTCATTCTCCATGGTTTTAATCCATTCTCTTCTTTACCATTGAAAAAATGTTTCTCGATACTTCAATACATATGGTTCTTAGAGAGGAAGTGTCTATACTCATCGAACACCTCCTTTCCTAAACTTATTGAACGATGAGATTTCATCTTAGGAACACAAATTGGACATGGAAATTTACCCTTTGTTTGAAGACCTGCAAGAGATGGATTAAATTTTATATCAATTATTTGAAGTATGTTTAATGAAGGGATTATATAAAAAACATGCATGATATGAACTTCATAAAATTAAACGCTATTAAAGTGCAGTATAACGTTATAACATACCACATAAATGTGTTAGCCCTGGGGCATCGTCAATTTTCCATACAAGAATTGCATCGAATTTAAATTCCCTTTGCGCACCTAATAGTCTAGAGATATCATACATAGTGATTCCCTTCCATAACTCTAGTAACTTGTCAATAAGAGGCTCAATATATGCATTCATATATTTGACTTGGTACTTACCTAATTGCTTTAACATACAATACATAATTACTACATATATGAGTAAATAAAAAAATATCCAACATAATTATAAGATCACATAATTGAACATATATGAGTAAAAATTAAAGTATAAGACAAAATTATGAAACAAACAAGACAAATGAGATGTTACCCCGTTAAAAAAATTTATTCTAAACAAATACCTAGAACAATCATTGTCAACATTATGTGCTCTCTCTTTATTGACATCCATGGAGGAATATTATTGTTGATAACAAAAACAGGCCACACCAAGTAAGTAGATCTGAGCTCTCCAAATGGATTGACACAGTCATTTGTCAATGAAAGCCTAAGATTACGAGATTCATCTTTAAAATTTGGCCATATTTAATCTATCTTCCTAAATGCAGATCCATCAACAGGCATTTGAAGAACACCATCTGTACTTATGTTATTTGCATGGTAATCCATAAACTGTGTTATGCTTTTACACATGAACAATCATCGCAAACGTGGAATTATGGGAATATAACGAAGAACCTTATGAGGCACCTTTTTTGTTACTTGATCGGTTCGATATCTACTAATTTGACATTTTAGCCATTCTTATTTCGATGAATGTTATCCATAATATAGAATATGATCATCAGGACATGCATGAATAGCTTAATACTCCATTCCAATATATTTCATAACGACACGTAAATCTTGATATGTGTGGCATAAAACATTTGACAGTGGTAAAAAAAATCACCTAATAATATACAACATAAAAAATCAATATTGGTCAATGTAAAGAATATTAATCATACATATTGCATCCAAATTTTACACCTGATCGACTAACAATAAAAATAGAGGAAAGAAGAAAACATGTATCATCGTGTACTAAGTGTCACAAAATATATTACATACCTTAGAAGCTATGTCACACAAGTGTTTGGCAAACCATTCATAAACTTTAAGTTCACCAACAACAATATAGCATAGAGAAGACTTGTTTTGGAGTCTTCATAAAAAGGTCGACTTTCCTTCTCAAGTACAAGTATATCAAAAACACCATCAAGTTGGTCGTGATCATCATCCATTCCAACATTATTACATGTCTCCTGGATCAATATATTTGTCCCATATTCTTCAACTTTGTTATTAGAATCAACATCTTCTTCCATACGATCATTAACTTGATCTTCAATATTCCCTCCATGTTCATGAACAGGTGCTTGTACAAACATGTCTTCCTCCATGGGAAGTGCCCTAGGGTGTCGTTTCTTTATAATTACAAAAAATCAAGTAATATTAGTGTATATAACAAATATTAAAACGATACAAACTTTTACAAATATAATATAGGAAAACAAAGACAACAAAGACAAAGATATTCAACCAGTGTGGCATCTCTACTTTCCATTAGTGATTTATGTTCAAAAACCCCTAACCCATCCTAACCCCTTAATCCCTAACCCTAAACCTATAAACTCTACCCCCTAAAACCCCATTAACCTATAAATCTCCTAGTATTATTCATGGCTTGACCATTCTTGTAAATACCTTGGTATTATTCATTCCTTGAACATATAATACTACAAAGTATAATGGCCATGAAACAATGAACAATTGTGAAACTATATTTTTGTATATTTTAGTTCTTTAAGCATGAAAATAAAAAAAAACATCAATTAGATTATTTAACTACAATGATACTAAATAGAAGTACAAATATATAAAAGACACACACATTAATGGACAAAAAAAATTACCCTAGAAAATCAATAAGGGAAAACCAATAATTAATGAAAGACTGTGCTTTTTGTCTTCTTATATTATGGATATTACAATATAGGTTACACAGTTTTGCAAGATTACAATAATGCTATGAGACTCTTCGGTATTCTATAGTCCTGTACAATATGAACATTGATATTTCATTTATATTTCATTTATATTTCATTTAATTTATGGAATTCAACATTTACATTTTATTAAGGGGTTCATCTACTATTCACCTCATCACAAAAAGAGATTACAAGCTTGGATATTGGTCACATCCTTGACTAGGAGACATAGCCATTGGTTCAACATTGTACTTGGATGCAACAATAGTGGATGTGACTATATTGGGTGTACTAGTGGAAAGTGAAGGTGAAGTACAAAACCACCATGTGCAAGTGGCATTAGATAGGTTAGGTACTCTAGAAAATGGCTACAATCTCAAGTCATGTTGAACCAGTTTATAGATACATGATTTAATAATGATCCAATATGAAATATAACATAGACATGTGCATATTGTAAATTTTAGCAACAACTATGGATGTGACTAAAGTAGATACATTGTTGGATGTGTCTACCATAGGGTGAGTAGTCCATAGACGTAGGAGGGAAAGTCAGAACACACACACACACACACACACACCATAAGGGAAAAACAATGTGAAATAAATTACTTAACTAATTATAAATTCAATCAAATTAAAACATATCATTATACATACCTCACTTACAAATTGACCATGGGAAATATCTCCTAAAAGACCATGGAAATTATAGCCACAAAACATTCATGGATGTGAATAACAACTACAACCATCGATTTATGATAGTATGCCCTCACTACTAGTTGATGGTCTTAACCAACTAGTATATGATGACACCATATAGTCAATACCTCGACAAATGTGTCATGGAATACCATCATTTGTGTCAACTGGAGCAATTCTTCTTGTGTTTGTGGAAGTGACTCCTTTGGAAGTGGGAATTCCAATAATGACAAGGGATTAGGTATTTTTTATCATCTTGGAGCCTCGAATTGGGTTAGTTGTGTGGAATATACAAACAAGCATCATGGAATTCTAAGTGATGAAAATAGTTAACATGTTTCCCCAAAACACACTCTGCATGCATTTTCCTCAAGAAGCATAGTGGGATTTCCCTATTGTTATGAGGTCGCACATTAAAAACCATGTATTACCTATCCATAAAATTATCAATAAATGGTTGATAAGTGCACCATTTTTTAGATATATGAGGTCTATTAGTGTTTGATATTTAACCTATACGAGGGCCTATGAAAAGGAAAAATATGTCCTCTAGTTTTCTAGTCATTAGTTCTTTTCTTGCAATATTGTCCAACCCATCTATACATTTAGGATAAATATTCTCTCTATAAGAGGTAATATTGATAATGCCTCATTTTCTTAAGTAATTATATCAATGATTTCATCTAAAATTCGAGCAAGTAAGCGTCCAAGTGGGTATATATATCTCAACATTATTAGGTTGGTTATCACTCTATTAGTTGGATTTTTGCATTATATTCCATTGATGGTGGGGCATTACCTTAGGGGTTTACATTATGAATTTATAGGTTTGGGATTTTGGAAACCATTTCTAACAACTGCAATGAGATATTTAAAAAAAAAAGTAAATGAATATAAACCAAAATTTGGAAATAAACATTAATTGCAAAGAATAATAAATGGGCTTTATACCACCTACCTCGAAAATCTTACTACCCACCAATAATTTCATAGCTCAATGCCAATTTCTTTATATAATTTGAAATCCATGAGATTGTAGAAGTGTAATATCCAAAATAGTGGTTGCATTTTGGGCTTTTAAATGAGGAAAAAAACATGTAGGATATGAAGAATGAAGTACACTAGTGGGAAAAATTTATTTTTATTTTATAGCAAAATAATTCTTGTTCATTCCTTTTGCACACAACTTTTTAAAATAAAAATTGCACATGCATTTTAGTGAAGAAAAATATTAGGTATCCTTGTTTGACTAATGTAAAAGATGTAATGGTTGTTCACACTTGAAACATTGTTGTTCTCGTTAATTTTGTTGTTTTATTGTCGAATTATTTATGTGATTCGTATTTGAGTCTCAAAACCCTCCCATACCATCAATGCATGCATCTACTATAACCATGTCAAATTTCATTGCATACAAGCAAAAACTGAAAAAAATTCAACGTCGGCCCCATTCATAGGTCATTATGCTTCGGGTCAAATTAAAGAATATTTCCACTAATTACAACCTTGTAATGGTGCCATTATCATGAGTACACATAGGCCAAATATTTCATTTATAGGGTCTATGTGGTGGTTTTAGACCTTGTGCATGGTTTGGGAGTCCTAAAATCTTATTTTATGCCTTAAGATATTTATAGTTCCTTTGCATACCATGTCCATGAATTGGAGAAGCATACCCCTTACACCATGTACCCCTAAACCTTAAACCCCTTAACCACTCAACCATACCGTAAACCCTAATTAAAATATACATCTTATGTATACTTCTTCTCTTCTTAACTTACTCTCTATTTTTTCATGTTTACGTAGAATATATCCATAAAGAAAAAATAATACATTATTTTTCTTCTACATTTAAAATATAAACGTTTACAAAAAAATATGCAATATAAATACATGTAATGAATAACTTACCAAGGGATGATATTCATGCCTGCCTTCAAGGTGTCATACTCACTACAATGTTTTTTAGTTATTTTTATTAAAAGTCTCCTTTTATTATAGCCCCTCCATTTTTTACAAAGGAAATAAAATTTTCGATCACTCAAAGCCTCAACCAATGCAGATCTCAAGTCTCGGCCTTGACCTCCTAGAGGAATGTTATGTGACATTTTCCCTTACAAAACGTTCAATGATGATCATTATCTTAAAAAATCAACCTCTGTTATTTTAACTATTTCTAATGCAATTAACAAAATAAAAAAAAATTGTATTCTGACCTAAAAATATCTCTTATAGCCTGTGCAAACTGTCGCTAGTATAGGAACAATGTTGAATGTCTTTAATATTTCAAACTTTTTAAATTATATATCACTTTTTCATCGGACTTTCGATGGTTATTGACCAGAGAGACGTTACTTAATGGACAAAAATTTTGACTTTGTCAATAGTTGGTAAGAAAAATCATTGACCCTTAACATTGTTAGATATCCAACAGTTAGCTACCTATAACTGTTGAATATCTAATGATAAAAACCATGTCATCAAATATTCGAGCAACGTCAGGATTTTTTTTTTTAAATAAAAAAATACAACGGTACGGTCGATTTTATCCATACTGTCAAAGTACGACGTCGATTTTTCCGTACATATGTAGTAGTGAGGAAAACCAATTCTATACTTTCATCTCCAAAATGAACTGTTATTCCATCTAAGTCGTCTTTGTGTTCCTTCTAGCGAGAATTCAAAGCTGATTTGGGAAGCTCATTTTAGTTGGGTGGCAAGACACTTTGGCGTGGAAAAAATAGTGGTAGTACTACAAAAGAATTTTTATTGGTCGAAGCTTCAACAAGATGTTAGCAAGTATATCAGATCCTGCAGTACTTATGCCATTTCCAAACCCTACATTGAGAAATAGGGGCTATACACCCCTTTTCCTACTCTTGATAGTCCTTGGGAGTCCATATCCATGGATTACATGTCTAGTCTACCTTCAACCAAGCATGGTAATGACTGTGTCTGTGTGGTCATTGATCGATTCTCTAATATGGAAGTTTTGACACCCTATAAGAAGAGTATCACAGCCGAGGCCACTGCTAATATATTCTTTTAGCATGTTTGGGTTCATTTTGGGCTCCAATGGACTATTATTTTAGATCGAGATAGTAGGTTCTTGAGTACTTTTTGTTCCATCCTATGGTCGATGATGGACACCAAGATGACCAAATCAACTGCCTTCCACCCACAAAATGATGGAAAAACAGAGGTAGTCAACAGGATGATTGTTCATATCCTAAGGATATACAATTCCAAACATCCATGCACATGGGATGAGAGCCTTCATTATGCTCAACATAGCTACAATAGAACCCTCCATAGCTCTATTGGCCATCGCCCTTTTCAAGTGTACTTTGGGTTCCACCAATTGACCCCCATTGATATATCTTTACCCACTACAGCTACACAAGAAGATTCCGCTGATGCCCATACCAAGGTTGATTGATCAACCAAATTTTTTGAACAAATCTAGCACATCCAACAACAAGTTCATGATATTTTATAGAAATCCAACGCCAAATACAATCAGCACCACGATCAGCATCGAGTACCACACAAGTTTCAATTGGGAGATATGGTATGGTTGCATTTGCAGAAAGAGAACCTCATAGGATCCCATCAGAATTTATTCCCACTCTAATATGGGCCTTACACCATCACCAAGTCTATGGGTGAGAATTATTTTGAATTAAGTGTTCCCCCTTTCCTTGGCTTTCACCGTTTATTTAATGTAGCAATATTTTCCACCTCTCCTAGACACTTTGAACATGGTCGAGAACTTGGCTCCTATAGAAATCAATATTGACTGCATTGACCAGGATAAATTTGATCAAATCATGGACACCAATACGAAGGGAACCCACTAGCATAACATCCAACTCTATCAAATCATCAAAGTAGGGAAGCTTCTTCACCAGGACAAGTGGCTCACAAGGAGTTTGATCCAGCATCATTTTCCCCATCTGATGGAGGAACATGGTGTAATGGGTGTCATTGCTTCCTAAGGGGATAATATTGATAAAGTTGAATATTGGTGGCCACCCACCTATTCCATTAATTCATAATGGTTCCACATCTTGGAAAATTCTCTATAGTTTTTCGGGTCCCAAACTGTTTGGTTCATTTTGAGGCCCTAAATGATTTTTTTTTCACGGTAACACCCAATATGTAGTCAAAGGCAGATAATGGTCCATTCAAAATGTGTACTTCTCCACTAGACCTTTCTTATGGGCTACCAAGCACCCCAAATGGATATTTTATGCAAAAGTTACGCCCTCGAGAAGTTGACATATCAACTAAACACATCAGGGCCCACAAACCTTTTGGTGTTTCATCCTCTAGGGTTAGGGTTTTGGATATTTAGGGTTTTCTCATTGATGTTTTATGTTAAAATTCATTTTTTACCTCTTTGTAATCAGTTCCTTGTGAATGAGAATAGCTAACACATCTATTTCTTTAGGGATAAGCTACCACCATTCTAGCTAGTTTGTGTGCTTTGTATTTTACAGTCTTTTGCATTCCATTCATTAATAGAATCTGAGTTTAATTTTATTATTTTGTTTCTTGCAATATCTATGTTTTTTTCCTTGTTATATATGTACATTCATGTTGTTCTCCTCCTATCCCTGATCAATGAGAGATGTCACGTCAAGGGAAATGTATCGCACTCTAGGAAATCATCTTGAATTATTCATGTCTTCCTATCTATTGGATGTGCTATTTGCTACAAATAGTTTCTCGGGGATGGGATGGAAAGGGAAACCAAGTGACTAACCAATTATTTTTTATGTCAATATATATGGGATCATAGGTACATGAAAGACTACACAAATATTTGCAACCACTTCATATCCCCTACTTACACCCTCATATTTTTCTACAAGTGGTTGGTACATTAGGATATTGGCATGGAATGGAGAATAACACTTATTTCATAGTATTCTGAGCCACCAAGCCTTCACACATGTTACCCAAATTCATCTAAGATAGATCGGTAATTCGTTGAATAGTCTATCAAACTTAACTACTTGGATTTGGATCCTCACTCAACAAAGATGATAAAGGTTTGTCACCTCTTTTCATCTATGCATAGGATCATAAGTAATTAACAATGTCAAGTATATTAATATAGAAGGTGAAGCCTTGGTATCATATCACTTTGGTGAATAAATTTTTAGAAGGAATGATCCCCTCGATATGGAAGCATAACATTCCTTGACGATAAAATACATGTGTCCATAGAAACATGAATTCTGGTAAGAATTGGTCACAAGGGTAAAGCACATAAGGTAAAACAAAGACAAGATAAGGAAAACAAGAAGAAGGAAGAACATGTATCTAAAGCTAAGGAAGCAGAGGAAGAGTATAGGAAGAAACAGGATGAAGATATCAACCCTAGATTAGGGACATGAGAGAAGGAAACGTGGAAAAGAAATCATGAGGTTGAGGAAAGAAAGAGATAACAAGAAGAGGAAGATCAAATAAAAAAAAAAGAGGTAGAAAAGGAAAGAAGAAGGGAAGAAGAAGAAGAGAATAAAGGAAAGAGAGATAAGAAAACAAGAAAAAACAAGAAGATGAAAAATGAGTGGAAAAGGCTACAATAAATCAAGCAAAAGGAAGAATAGGAATAGAAATTAAAGGATGACCAAGATGTAGTGCAAATAGAACAAGCAGAAGAAGAATGGAAGAAAAAAAACAGAGGATCAAAAATCCCAAGATGCATAACAGTGAGTGCACATATATGAAGATCATGTCAATTCCTAAAATATTCACATGTCCACTAGAGGGTACTTACCATCATCCAGAAACATTTATTTTCAACAATTCCTATGCTCAAAAACACCCTCAGAAGAAGTGGCTAGCTTGGAACTATTCAAAATTGATAATAATTAAAAAAAAAAAATCCAAAAGGTCAACAAGCAGTCCCACACAAAAAGGAATCTAGATGAATATGAAGACTTGGTAATTTCCATTGAGGTAGTAGTCATTGATACCACATATATTGATATAGTTTTGGTTTCCACTATTGGATTTTCTTTCTCAGAATCTACCTTGGATAGTGTCTAGAAACTGGGAAAAAAAAAAAAACAGACCTTCTAGAGAATTATGTGGCATATTATAAAGCATTAGGGGCTAATCCAATTTAGCATAGAGAATGTGCATCTGAATTGCAGAATGAATTAAATGTCATATTGATAAATTTGTATGACAAAGAACAAATATTTCAAAGCACTAGTGGTGAACTTGTTGATATATACATATAGTCAAACACAGCAATGGAAAATAGATCGATAAAAGATACAAATTCAATTTGAAACACTCAACAATTGTAAAAATGAGATGTGAAACATCCCACTAGAACTCCATTTGCTTCCCACTATTCAAATTCTCAATATGGAGATTGGGTTAAGCATTGGCGAGCTTCCAAACAAAGAGCACGGGAATATATAGATGAAGAATTAGCCAATATGAAAACCTTGTGGTAGGTAATAGGACAAACTTCAAAGCTTGGGAGAACTTTCTCCCATGGGATGAAGTAATCAAAGATTTATAAAATCGCATCAGAGCTGCAAAATAGGACATGTTTTCTATTGTCGATGTCAACATCCCAAAATATCAAGGCACGTGTGGAAGCTCTAACTAAGAAAATAAGATTCACTAAAAAATTTGTTGAAAATTTAAAAAAAAAAATTCAAACACTAAAAAGGAACCTCACCTCACTCAAGTTTCCAATAAAGCAGTGTGTGTTGAAAATGTGTTTAACCTGCAAATAATATATCTAGCTGGGAATTGACATACATAGTTGCAGAGAAAATAGAAGAAAGGAGAAGCAAGAGAGAAAGAATGGAAGAATTATCATTAACCAAATGAATGAATGATAATTTACACATGATATACTCTATATAACTCAACCAATGCGCGCTAGAGGAGAATCCAATGTTCCATAGTGGTGGTATAGAGTGATATGGACACACACCAACAGTTACGGGAGTAAACTGCCGCCTAGTCTAGTCTCTCAAGAAGTTACGCGAGTGAACTGCCACCTAGCTGAGTTAACTAGTCTACCAGTCTGCAGTTAACTCACTAAAACAAAGTGAAGTGAGGAGGAGATCAGGGAATCATGGGTAATGTGCAAGTCTAGTGATGATCCCAAGAACAATGTGCATTATCTAGTGATGATCCCAATGTTTCATGGTGATAATCCCAATGTAGCATCTAGACTTCACTCAACTAATCAAGCTGAAGTGAAAACTGAAGAGAATATTCTCCCTAGAGAAATATTCTTCCTAAAATATAGGAGACTGAATAATGACTAATAAACATAGGAAAAACCTTAGGAAAAATAAATCCCAACACCCCCCCTGAACATCACTATGGTGAAAATAAAGAATGGGTCTTGAAAACGAGGCCATGTTAGGTACCCAAATACAAAAGATACACTAAAATAAAGCGAGGAAAGAGGGAAAGCCTCATGGGAAAAAAAACCCCTCAAGGTAAAATGTATGTAAAAAGAAGAACTGGAAGTTGCTAGGCAACTGTGTCCTTCACTCAGACGACTGCACAAAGAATGGAACTTCTGCTCAGTGAAGATCTTGGTGAAGATGTATGCAGTTTGTTTTGCTAAAGGACAGAACTTCAGGTCGATGATCCCCTAGTGTACTAAGTCTTGGATGTAGTGCATGTAGATCTCAATGTGCTTTGTCTGTTGCCTCTAGACTAGAACTCTGCAGAACTTCAGAGAGCTTTGGTTGTCACACCAGATGACAATCGGTCGATGAAACTGAATTCCCAACTCAGTGAGAAAATGTTGTAGCCTCCTAGCCTAAATGGTTATGTTAACTACCCCTATGTACTCTACCTCGGCTGAAGATAGAGAAATAGTAGCATGCTTCTTTCTCGACCAAGAGATAGGCCTAGAACCAAGACTGAGTGAGTAACTAGATGTGGACTTGCGATCAATGTTATCGCCAGCCCAGTTTGAATCAGTGAACCTGATGAGGTCCAATGTAGAGTCTATTGAATAGTGAATCCAAAAGGTGATGGTGCCCTATACATATCGAAGGATACGCTTTGCAGCCTTCCAATGTAACTCATGTGGCTCCTGCATGAACCTGGAGACACTAGTACATATTGTAAAAATTATGACGTTCTATTTGCGGCGTTATGGACAAAATTGTCCATATTGTCGCAAAATAGAGGAAATTTAAAATAAATAAAAAATCATATTGCCCGATAACGTCGGTATTGCCACGTTGACGTCTCTCTTGCCATGTCAATGTCTATCTTGCCACGTTTTCCACCTAGACGTCCATCTTGCCACGTTTGTGACACAGACGTCTCTCGTGCCACGTTTGTGACGATTGTTGTCAAAATTGCAACGTTTTGGAAACTAGATTTTCCCCCTCCAATGGTCACCTTAGTATGTTGACCAAGTCAAAATAATAACGGTCACTTAGGTTTTTTTAATGTCAGAATTGCGACGTTATAAAATCTATAAATATGTTTCATTTTACGGATGTTGTGACAAGTTTTCTATAATAATGATGCTTCAAAAAGGGTTTGTGGGTCTTACAAGGAGGATATATAAATATGTTGCATTTGACGGATGTTGCGACCAGCTTTCTATAATAACGACGCTTCAAAAATGGTTTGCGGGTCTTTGCGACGTTGTGGAAACTAGGTTTTCCCCCTCCAATGGTCACCTAGTATTTTGACCAAGTCAACTTTGATTTGGTCAATAATAGTCGGAATTGCGACATTATAAAATCTATAAATATGTTTCATTTTACGGATGTTGCGACAAGTTTTATATAATAAGGACAATTCAAAAAGGGTTTGCGGGTCTTCTCAGCTAGAGTACAACTATTAAAAGACATTGTACTATGGCTCTTCTCATTTTGTTTTAATTTTATGATCGGTCAAATTTTAAAGGAAACAACTATTAAAATACATTGTACTAGGGATAGAGTACATGATGGGAAATGATGACCTGTGAATGGGGCCAACATTGAATTTTTTTCAAAATGTTTTTGTATGACATCATACATCCTTGAGTCTTGAAACCCTCCCATACCGTTAAGGCATGTGTCTAGTCTAACCATGTCAAATTTTGATGCATACAAGAACATATTGAAGAAATTTCAACGTTGGCCCCATTCACTGCTCACTATGCGGGGTCGGTGCATGACATTTTCGGTGGTTGAATTGGAAGTTGCATGACATTTCAAGAGAGTTCCAACAACAATTCTACAGATGGAAACAATGACATTTGACAATGAGACGCCCATTATGAACATTTTTGCAAACATGGACGATCTCAAATATTATGTGGTCGAGACATCATACATCCTTGAGTCTTGAAACCCTCCCATACCATCAAGGCATGTGTCTAGTATAACCATGTCAAATTTTGATGCATACAGACACATATTGAAGAAATTTCAACGTTGTCCCCATTCACTAGTGCTCACTATGTGGGGTTGGTGCATGACATTGTGGTGGTTGAATTGGAAGTTCCATATTATAAACCCTCATCAACGAACACCATCAATGAGGAAGAAACCCAATAAGCAGACAAAGAAACTCTTGCATTCAAACCATTTCCACATGATGCAAATATACACTGACACATGGGATGGGATAGACAACAATTGTTGCACACATGTGGTTTGTGCAAATTGGTTGGTAGTTTAGACGTAAAAATCACTGTGGATATGACCATAATAAAGAAACACCTTTGACATAATAAAAGTTATAATGATTGATCCAAGTAAAAATCCATTAAAAATTGGAAATTATAGAAGAAGGGTTAGACAAAAATAATACGTGTGGCCATTTATTTCAATCAACAAAGGGTGTATGGGGCTAAATATGATCTCTTTTGAACTTGTTCATTATTGTTTAATCCCTTTGAATACTTTATTCCAATTTTCTATAGGGGGTACTCAAGAATTATGTACTGCTCCATTGTAGTCTCCTCTAAAAATACCAACTTCTTCTTAATGAATTCTACTTTTGAAGAAAATAAGGTTAAGAGGATAGAAGATCCTTTTACAAGATCTCAATGCTCTTTTTTTACCACCAATCATGCCCATAGAGAGATATTTTACCATTCATTATGAATTGATGTATGCCTTAAAATCATTTTTGCGACCTCTTTTGACTAATTAATGTAAGGAGGATGTATCCTTCACAATGTTATTTTCTACACTTTCCTAAACAATGTCAAGAACAATGCTAGCGCACTTGGAAGGTGGAACTATAACATTTGCATAATCTAGAGGCCAAGGATAAGCTTGATCCAAGATTGGGTCCACCTAATGGTGACCAATCTTAGATTCCTTTATCCAAGTTGGCTTCTAATTTATGCACTTATTTGCATGAGAAGCATTATGAGCTTTAACTTTCAGACATGAAGTAAGTAGATGGTTGCAATTGAAATTGAAGTAGAAAGGAATTGAAATTGTAGAGTTGGCACAAAAAGAAGCACACACAATTGAAAATGAGTTGTATATGTGTCACCTATCTCCCATTTTGTCTCCATATTTTGAAGACTCCATGGTTGAAAAAACAAATTTTCCAATATCAAGCATAGATCATGAGGGAGAACATTCATTTGAGAATGTGATCATATTTTAATTGTTGCAATAAGAGATAAATAATAGAGTAGATGTTGGTATGCACAATGTTGTTGAGGAAATTTTTCTTTAAGTTTTGGTAGGAAAAGTATGTGCATAATAATGAGAGTAATAACACTTTGAATTTTTATCCTTGAGTGCTAGCATAAGTTCTTAGATAATTGAATGATCCATGTCACCTATGGTTATGTAATTTTTTGTCCTACAATACTACACCTACGAATATGTAATTTTTCACCCTTACCATATTGATTTACTTACAAAAGTAGTGTTCCATTTGAATACTACTCACAAAAAAAATGTTCAAGATTAATGAACTGAAGAATTAGACCCAATTTTAAAGATCCTTTAGCATTGGCCAACAACCAGTGAATCTACAAATCATTACATATCCCATGAAATAACCTTCAAGGTCATCCTTAACCCATGAGGGTTTCAACGACACCAAATCCAATAGTGCTTTGATAGTTGCAAATCCAAACCTATTTATATAATTTTTGGGGAAAGTATGGAAGGTGGTAAGAACTTCACAAAGTAAATTGGAATTTTTGTTGCATGTTGAGGTTCTATATGGAAATCCTCGTAATACACATCCAACCTCGAGGTTTCGTGCACCAAATCGTAATTGAGGCACCTATTGCACCCCTCTTAGGACTCCTTTTGCTCAAGTGCCTTTCTTATCCCCCCATCTAGGACTAGTTAGAACACTCATGATGGCCATGTTGAGTTTATGTAGCGTTACCTTGGGCATCCATGTATGGTACTTGTATGTTCCCATCCCTCCTATGCCCTACATTCCAACTCCTCATTTGGTATTGATCCTTGTCCAACCAATGGGTACTACCCCTATATCTTCCACATAACTCTAGTTGTCCCTGACCAAAGTTGGAAAGGAGTCAACAAAGGGGGTAAAGATAAGAAGACTAGGAGCACTAATAACTCTTGACAAGATATGGCCACCTAGACCACTACATCTAGAATCATACCCGCATGTGCTTTATGTGACAGGATGGAGATTCATACACTTAATGGTTTATTTAATTGAGTGTGCTATTTTCTTAGACATGTATTAGCAATATTAGTCCTCAAGAAGTGGTTTCCCTTCATGTATCCCCCCACATGTTCCAACCTCATTGTTTGATTCCATATATATATCTGCAATTTTATGTGTGTTGGTCCCCATCCTCCTCCTTGATGGGTTTCCTTGGACTAGTATGATGAGAGAGTCCTTATTTCTAGCATACTTGGTAGTATATCACATGCTCAACTCCAACTCATTATCGCACTATTGAGATTCAAATATACTCCAGTGATCCAACCTCAAATGTGATTCCTTAGATTGGATTGAATTGATTCAACTATTCTTAGAGCCATTGGTATGAGCCTCCATTCTACTGGCTCATTTGAGATCTTTGGAGCCCCTTTCCTGTTTAGTGGGGCTTATCAGGTTGTTTCATGTTCATCGGGTCTTCTCGGGTTTATTCCTTCCCCCTCCCCCTTGGGGTGGGGAATCAATTCCTATGTATCCATATTATTTGTAGTCGTTATGCTTCTATGTTGGACCTGACCCATTGTTCTAGGAATTTCCATGTAGAATTGTTCATATCACTATATTATACTTTGGAATGTATTTTCCATCCCCATGTTGTACTATATTTAGACCCCATTTTGTCTCATTCACTTGGCTCCCTTATGCCATGCATTACATTGTATAATTTTTATGAGATTTCTTAATGAGTATGGATATGCCTACCTTGTCCCTATTGGAATCTTGTACACCTATCACCTTTTGACTTTGTTGTTGATAGGTGGTACTCTATGGTTCATTCGCATGTGGTCATCCTTCCTTGGACACTTTTCTCCCTCCTTGGTCCTCTCTGAGCATTGCAAATAAAATTGTGATTCATTGCAAAGTGGTTGATCTCTAAAATAATATTGATCTCTAAATTTTAAAGAAGTGCTTCAACATGATATGTTGTTGGCACCTTTGTTAGTAGAGTTCAAGTTCCTCCTACTTGGAATACATATAGACTTCAACTTTGCTTCAAACTCCTTGCCATATGTGCATAAGAAAATCAACAAGGATTTAAATACCAGAGTCTAAGAAAGAGAGTCAATCCCAAAAACAAGGGTTTCTACAAAAGGAAATAGTCATAAAAATCCAAGGCTAAATTCTCAAGATAATGCTCCAACATAAGGGTACTAGAATGGTTGGTTCCCTTTCTCCAACATTTGAACCCAATTTATACTATCACAAGTTGGTTAAGTTTGTTGGCAATAATAATTTGGGTTGTACAGTTGCACGGATCTTGTAAACCCCACTTAGGAGTGCATAATTAATGTTGATTTTTTAATTTTTACAATTTTTGGAAGACACTCTGCCTTTCTTAAAGGAAACACATGGGTACCAGTGAATTTCTCAAAGGAAGAATGTGGGTATGAGGTAAAAAAACAATTTAACATATGTTTCGTGTGGATCAAAGATATCCAATGGCTAATATCTTGGGCAACAAGGAATCCATGGCCACTGACAACCAAATAATGTTATAACATGAGGTGCTTTCAACTTCCAAACAAATGTCCTTTAAGGAGTTGGTTAAAAAAAGTCTTCAAATACAAAAAAGGCTTACTTTCTAGTGTTGAATTCATCAACTTAAAGGACATCTACACAATATTTATCCCCATGCACGAGCTCATCCTTCAAGGGAAAAAGGGACCAAATCCAAATAAAAAAAATTGGAATTTTACTAAGCAACCAATGTTAGATGATGAAGTTTCTCTTGCTAAGGAAAATAAAAAACCATTGACTTGAACAAAACTTGATATAGTCTTCCTAGAAGAATGGATTGGGGAACCTTGTCCTCTCTCGAAGGATGGAGTTGAGGCCATTGATATTGGGTTTTCCTTCTCAAATATGAAAATTGTACCTGATGTCCCTCTAGGGGGAATGAAGCAACTTCATGAAACTAACATATATGATTCTGATAAGGATATGACATCAAAGTGGTCATCGTGATGTCATACCATGATGTTATAGATGCTTAAAAGAAAGGCTATGGTAAACATTCCTTGTATCCTTCATTATTTACTACAAACACTTACTCTTAGGTTTTTTTCTTCATATATCTATATCAATTAGACTTTCTAAAAATTTATATATGTTTTGTGTCCTTCAATATATGAGGATTTAATCATGCCACGCCATGCGCGAAGCGACGTTTGGGAGACCTTACTAGGATGTACTTAAGCCAAATGAGATTCTTCATCCACCCATTTCATTACAATTTCCTACATATCTTGTTGCAAATGTTATGTAATATATCCACCTTTATCTCTCTATCTAGTATAATTTCTTTTAAGTTAGGCAAATGTTGTGTTAAGATGTGTTAATATGTCAATAAGACCTTGGTTTTATGGTAAAGTGAGGGGGGTGATATTTCTCTTACTAAAATTTAAATCCTTAATAAACATGTTTTGACCCTCATGGTTGTCTCCCCTATGCAAGCCAAAATGCAATTGAATCTAGCAACTAGGCCTCAATAAATGGGTCATTTGATGTGGTTGGGTCTAGGTGTAAGCTCTAAGAATATTTGGCAAAATACATACATCATATTCATGGCTTTTCAATGAAGAGGATCTTTCTATATTGTTGTTTTTCAACCACATTCCATTGTGATACTTCTATATCAAGGGAAAGCCGATTTTTAGAACTTTCTATACTAAATTTTCTACATGTAAGAATACATACACCCTAGTAGAGGCTTCTCAACCAAAGGGATCTAGACTACATTCATTATATTACTCCCAAATTGGGGACAAGCCTACTTTGAGAACCATCTATAGTAAATGTTTTAGTACGTACCCATGATTTCTAAGCTAGAGGGATCTTCTTAAAATGTTGTTATTATTAATTTAATAAATAATAATAAAACATTATATATATATATATATATATATATATATATATATAGAGAAAATAAATAAATAAAACATTAAAAAAAAAATACATATGCCAAACTATGTATTAAATAAAAAAAATATAATAAAACATTAAAAAAATCCCCTTTTTCACATCTAGACTAGAACTAGGGGTTATTTGGACCATATCTTATCAGAGACCAAGACCAGACCTCTGCGCAAGGAATCTAGCTATGAGGGGAACAAGGGTTTGGTTTTAGTGGTTATCAAGACCGCAGAGACTCCCGGTTGTTGAATATTCACTGGGGGATCGATTTCTTATTCATAGGCTGAGTCTACTTGTGGCAGCATTATTCCTCTCCAGACTGGGCGCACCTTCATTTGCGTGGGTTTGTATTGCTTGATGGTGATGTTCTTAACCTGGAGGTTGAGCTTATTATAACCGGGGTGCTATCATGGTCACAACAAATCAGATATCTCTGACATAATAAAGGAGGTCGAGTTTTCTTAAGAAATTTGTGGGTCCTTATCCCCAACCATTTGTTGTGAGTTTGGGAACGCATTACCTAAAGATAGAAGGGTGAATCTCTTGTGGGAATAGATAAACTCCATTGTTGGATGTATTCCAAATTATAGGGGTTGAGTTCTTGATCATAGAAGACAGATTTTGGGTTCAGGGGACGAGTTTCCCCTTGTTTGGTAGTGACACATCCATTGGGGGTTCGATTTAGCTTGTTAGGGGATGAGTTGTCATTGTTGGGTCGATTTCTAAGGGAGGAGGAGGCCATGAGCCTTGTTGGGTGCATTTTACATATAGAGGAAGGCACAAAACTCCCTTGACAACTCAAATCATGGATTGGAAGGCTATCCCAGGTGGTTGATAGGTGATTCTAATAGTTATTACAGAAACAACAAAGTTCACTTCTCTTGGAAGCTAGATGATCCATCGCCATTGTATAACAAGCCCAAATCTGTGAGTATTGTTGCTAATAAACAAGTGTAATTTTTTTGTTATGTTTCCCTTATTCAATGATTGTGAGTTTGGTTCCCATTATGTCTGTTGTCATTTATATTTTATGTGATGAAAGAGAATAGTGAGGACACATGAGATCTATGCAAACCATCTAAAACACTTCAAGAATCCATCAAAATATAACCAAAATAGTACTTGAGATTGATGTTTGAGGTTATAATGTTGCATGCAAATGAACCCTAGATTCCTTGTTCCAAAAACCAAAACTCCAAGTCTTCACACAACAATGCTCCTAGAGTCCTCACATGACGCACTTCCAAAACCAACCTTCTATCTGAAACCATACCTTCCAATTGGAAGAAACAAAAGGATAATGGTAAGAAGAAGACCACTCCTCCAAATCCATATCTGAAACTTCGATATTCCCATTTGAAAATGTAGAAAAATCCCACTTGCTTTGCACCATCCCATCCTACTAGGGTTAATAAATAATGACTCCTACAGGATATAACAGATAACATGACAGAGTACCCATATAGTCCTTTGCAAATGCATGTTGTATATGTGATGCCACTTATTAGGATTTTTATAATGGTAATTTAATAAGAAGGGGGATGATAAGAATAAGGGAGGTTGCAAACTACCTCTTCCTCCCTATTTTTCCACATACAACCAAGAGATAAAGAGAAATCCTTATCGACCATTACATCTACTAATCGATTAATGTCTTTGAGGACATGAAAGAATTTAACTTCCTTAAAAAATCCTTCTATAAGGTGTGACACAACAATCTATTGAGATGAGGGTCTTTAGGGAGATATTTGTAGACCAAGTGACATATGACTATGATCGAATCTCCAATCATTATAATATTATCTTGCCTTCATTATTCATTATCTAATCTTGTAGTCCAATGGCCAAAGATTCAACTTAATTATTAGAGATTTTGCTAATTATCCAAGCATAATTATAGGCATAATTCCCCAAAAACTTATTCCCCTTAAAAAGTAATATCATATATTTTTTATTGTGATTTAATCATAACTATAATGACCAGAACTATGAAATATATATTACCAACCCTCAATCTTATATTATAACATTATTTGGAATAATCAATTAGGATGTCCTTTCATATTATCAATTAAGTTGAGACCTAATGTCTTGAAAAAGAGCTTCATACCATCATTTAGAAGAAATTTTCTTGGATATAATCAACCAAGTCAAGAGGTAATGTCTTAAGAAAGAAATTATTAGGAGAAAGAGACTTTTAAATCACTCTCTAAAACTCCATTGTGCAACACCTTGCTAGCAATGGTTGAGAAGGAATTAACCACAAGGTTGTAGTTAAACATTCCATAAAACAACATTGTGCAAACAAAAGTCTCATATTCATAATTCCTTTATGAAAAGGAACTACGTTTATGCTCACGTCCATTCATGAAATCACGCCCATTCACAGGCAGAGATATCGAGCTTAAGATCGTGGTTAGAGAGAGCTCGTGGAGGGCACAGGGAGAGAGCTCACAAGCTGCAAGGTTAGCGAGAGCGCATGGAGGGCATCGGGAGAGATCTTGCAGAGGGCACCAAGAGAGAGACCTTGTGGAGGGAACTGGCCAGGAGAGAGAGCTCACGGAGGGCACTAGCCAGGAGAGAGATCTCGCGAAGAAAATGGTAAGTTGATGAATTTACTTCTTTATATTCTCATAAAATGCCTTGGGCTGATTAGTGATGTCTTGAGCTTGGAATTCATTGTGAATGTGGAGGATAATAGTGTCATACATGTTGACCATTCCCAACTTCCGTAGATCTCCCATTTGATCTTTAACCAGTGAAAAGGGCCCTTGAGTCTACGCCATCCAAAGCTTATCCTCTTGAAGAAAAAATTATAACCCTAATATTATGACGGTGCATGAGACAACGATGAAAGGAGAAAACACCAAATGTTGGAAATCATGTTGGATCACAAATGTTGGAAAGCATGTTGACAATTTTATGATTTTTTCATCATTGATCCCATCAGGGTTGTTGAACAGAGTTTTGAGAAGATCTACCCCTTCCTCTCCAATATCCTAAAACTTTCAAACCCTAGTTCCATCTACCTTGCTAATTTTCCAAATTGCATTGGAGGATTTCCTCGTGTTGGCATGGTTGTGGAAGAACTTGGTATTCTCATCCCTTTGCTCTAGCCAAGTGAGCCTACTTTTCCACCTCCACTATATTTTTCCCCAATCTAAATAACTTGTTTGGCATAGTCCACCAACTTTAGTTCATGTATCTCATGTTCTACAAACACCCCAATGTTGTTATTTAGATAAATATGCTCAATGTGTCTTTCTGTAGTTACCAGGTCCTCTACATAATTACTATATTTTTCTTTACCCCTTTCAACTATATCTTGTTTAATCTTCTATAGATTCTTTTCGCACTGGCACATAGTTGTTTCATTCAGCAATGAATCAAATCTGACCTATTCCTTTTTAACAATATTTTAAGATTCTTATTCAACAACTAGTGAGAAATGAATTTGTGGGGTTTATGGATTTTTATCCCCGACTTATATTTGCAAAAAGATGGAATAATGGCCAAATCAATCATTCGTGCTACCCATTTTCTAAATTTATCTACAAACCCAACAATGTCTTCACTCACCAAAAACCAACAAAAAATCTCATGGAGATCCCATCTTCACTCAACTTGATGTTTCTCCGAGTGGGTGATGATTTTATTAGTTCAATGTTAATAAGGTTCCTTTCCTCTCTGTAGTGGGTAAAATATATTTCTAATTAATCCATTCCATCACTATCATCCCAAACCTCTACATGTTTTATAATTAAATTCAAATCGCCTCCCAATATCACATCATTCCATTTAATAGCTTCCACTTCAAATAATGTATCAATATGGTCTTCTTGTTATTATGAGGTCCATAAACATTTAACACGAATATAATATCATTCAATTCTAATGAATATGATTCAATCCACTAGATGTAGCTTTCATTTCTTTAAACAGAAGTTCCTATTCCAAGCCATGGTGAGACCACCCAAGTGACCTTATGCATCGAGAACCACAAAATTCCAATGTTTAAAAACCCCTTCAAAATCCTAATCACTATGGAACTATATACCATAGTTTCCTAAAGAATAATGATGTATTGCTTATGACAAACTACTAACCTATCGAGAGCACTTCTCCTTAGGGAATTGCTCATAGCCCTGATTTTCAATGATAAGACTATCATTTTGTAACCCTACTTGAGGCATTCCTTGCTTTAAGTGACCCCAAAATAGATTTTTGTTTTCCATAGTGGATTTCACATTCCACTTTATATTTTGCCAAGAAATATGGGATTTCCTCCAAGGGTGCCTACTCCCTCCCAACTAACTCCCCAAATCTCCTAACCCTCCTTCAATATTAGGTTCTAGTTTGGCTACAGATGCCTTCATGGGAGATCTCAGAGCATACCTAGGGTTCTTTCTTCCACCCATAGATTATGATATTGAATCACTAGAGGTAGTGAGTGAACCCAATTAGCTATATATCCTTCCTCAATGATTCCCTTTGAAAGTCTCGAGCCTGTAATTACCCCCACTTATATGTTAACATCTTGCTTGTTCTTGAGAGGCTTACAGTAGGGGTTGGGAGACTTTCCACAATCATCGATACAATTTAATATTCAAGTAATTCAAGTGAGTCCTTGTAGGTTAGATTCATTATTTCCATGATACAAAATTGTTCATCTTGAGCCAAGTTGAGAATTGAAGCATCCAAATAATGTTTATGGGAAAATAACATGCTTGCTACAAGTTCCTTTAACTAGTTGTTTCAGTGGCTTGATGGTCCTTCTCTAATTTTATTTGTAATTTCCACATTAGTAAGACTCGAATTAAGTGATCCTCGAGTATCATTTAAGTCCAAACCCTTAACTTGGTCTTCTATAGTTTCATCTAATGAGAGTTTTGTAGGGATTCCACTTCTCCCCCCTCCCCCCCTTAAAGTTGATGATTTAGGGCTTCCAACCTTATTCCATTTAACTTGAGGTTGGAATAGGGTGCATTCCTTCTTCATGTAACTTTTCACGCATTACATTGAAATGGAACATTTTTGTAGTCTAATATTTGAATAAAGGAACATTTTCCATATACAATCTCCATGATTTCCAAAGTCCCTCCTTCAAAATGATCTCCACACAAATTCACGCTATCACCCCTTGGACTTACAGTCTGGCTCATTCATTAATCTCAATAAATCAATTGATTGAGTTTCAAATTTTCTCTCATATGTTTGGCATCCAAAGTTTGTTGGGGAGGCTAGGAAGTTTGACCCATACAGGTTTATCCATTGAAGCCTCCTTCATTGGGTTGATGTATGGGTTCCACGAGTGAAGAATTAAGAAACTATTACTCTAGAACAATTTGCCTTGCAATATTTCTCCCTATCTCTATCTAATTTGAAAGGGAAGGTGATCCTTCCTTTTGCATGCATATGAAAATATGGCATGTAAAATAAATATGTCATATAGGAGTCCTTAAACCTATTTCACACATAAGTTTTTGAAATATATCTTCCATGGAATTTACCAACTAGGGAAAGAGGTCGATACTCCAAAACTCATTCTAGATAGATATCTTCTCCAAGGATTAGTTTGGTCTCCCTATTCTTCTTCTCAACACATTTTATTTTCAATTGTTTATTGTATGGATTTACTCCACTAGTACCCATGTTATCCTTATTCTTTGCATCCTCAAACCACTCTCCACAAAACCATAATGAAACCTCTTTACAAAACCCAATTTCATTCTCACCTTTGACGATATTATGGTGATTGTCATAGTCCAAGGCCAATGCTTGTTGTCTATAAGGATAAGTTTTAGGTGTGATCTAGGACGATGAACCAAGGACAATTAATATTGCACCTCATGTCAAACAGAGTGATGAGTTCACCAAGGGATTTCCCAACAAGCTTTTCAATTCAATGTTGATAACATTACATACTAGTGTCGAGCATCTTCCAGTTGTAACAGGTTTGTATGAGTGAGGACTTCCATCTTGAGTAGTCTCTTGACTTGATAACTTAGGTCTCTCATAATTGATCCTATTATTTGCAAAAGCGGCCCCATGTTCCATGAATTTCCTATCCCAAAGTCTCAAGCAGAACAACCCCCCCATCTTAGTAGTAGTTAGAATTCAGGTTGGTTATGAGTAGGCACAAAATTTCACGATGCAAGGAAGATCAGCCAAAATTTCACGATTGCATACCCTCATTTTATATTAGTTTTTGTAGTGTAGAGGAAGAGGATATAAGCTCCATTGTATATATGCTTTCGCTGTTTTTCTTTGTTGATGTAAATATTTTTTTGTAAATATATGACGTATTTTTCAGAAAAAACAAAGTAGGCTCTTTTTTTCTTCTAATATTGTTGTAGATTATGTAGTGGGAAAGTCTTTGCAAATTGTGTAATAAGGTCCAAGAGCAATGGCATTTTGAATGAATACAGATCGATGATGTGTTTTTGATGTCATTTTTCAATTTTGTTTATGAATTTTTGAATTTTGTGGATGTAGATGAGTTTTAGCTATATGCACTCTGATAGCAAGCAATAAGGTTGCATGCATCAACTGGTGTCAGAACAGAGGAAGCCTAAGGTTGAAGATAATTCTAGAAAAGAGTGAAGGGGTTGGGTAGAATTTTTTTAGAGAAGCAACATGTCGATTTTGACAGAAGTTGCAATGTAGAATGGTGGGATGAGGATATTCCTACGAGAAGAGGTTGAGGAAGACCTAGAAATGCAAATGTTGGTGAAGATGTTGCAAAAATTTTGAGAGTGTTAACAACATTGGATGCCATAGAAGATCCCATAGAACAGGAATCACAACAAATGTGATTGATGAGAGTGTAGATAAAGGAGAAGTGAAAGTTAAAAGAGAAGAACCAGGGGAAGAAAGTGCCCTAGAAGAAAGAATGAAGGGAGCCATAACAAGGTTGGGAGGTAGACCTAGACATGGTACCCCTCTGTATTGTCGAAATATGAATCTGGAGTTGATGGATTGCATTAAAGAGATGAAAAATTGTTTTGAGTGCAAGGGAATTGAAGACCTTAGAAGAGTGACCTTGCTCTATGATCACAATTCTATACTTAATGACAATGATGAATGCGCTTTGAATGTTGGTATTTATTCATTTACTCTTTGGCATTGTTGGCACATTTTGAACGAGCACCTTTTACATAACATATTTTCATTACTGTGTGGCATATTCTAAATCTGATTAGTGAACCTATGGTAAACGCTCTCTACTATGAATCTTCCTACCTGAGAGGAATGCTGGAGTTGACGGAAATTGAATTTGATAAATTGCTTAAATGATCTCCACAGAGAAAAAGAGACATTCTTGCTCAGACAATGTAGTTTAACACCTCCTTAAGGAATCTGATGAAACCCTTGCATTTGTGAAAGGAGAGAGCTTGAGGGGAAGAATGTGTTGAATAGTCCATGTTCCCATTGAGTTTGAGATTCAAGGAGAAGAGCTTGGGGTAGTAGAGGCATTCACCTTCATTAGAAGAGGCAGGATTCTTGTGGTCCATTCACGACAGATACCCAAAAGAGCAGAGGTGTCGATAAAGGGACCACATGAAAATCCCCGCCACTTCTCTAGGGGGCAGCCTTTGGAGTGGCTATGTTGAAACCTTGACAGACCATGGAGAGTTGAATGGAATTATGATCTCAAGCAACATTATTACTCCTATTCTGTTTTCCTTGCTGGTTATATCATTATTTGCTAAAAAAACATGAAAATAAGTAATTTCCAATATTTGTTGTGTGGTATAGATCTAATTGCCTTTCTTCCAACCAAGCTAGATAAAGAAAAGTTGGGGCAAGGAAGTGGTTATATTTATGGGGTATACATAAATATATTTGAATCAAAGACAACTTACCAAGTCACTAGGCTTCAATGGCTTCTCCTTCAACTTCCTCCATCCAGGTAAACATTTTTTTGGTTCTGAGTTCGAATGGGGCTTTAACAAAAATTGGGTATGCAATAAAATTTTGCAAAATTAGGACAGGAACAAAGCTACGGAAGTGCATTGGGCTGGGTAGAAGCTCACATAGATTTTCCCCATCTGCAGGTTTTTTGTTCTGATCTTCACCATATACCCGGCCTTGACACTCCCTACAAGAGGTAACTAGCTTATATTTCACATTTTATGAATTGGGTTTTTCGAATTTTGATTATTTTCCAAGTCCCAGTTTTTGTGGTTCTTTTTAATAAATTAACATTTATTTATGGCTTGGCATCATTAAGTGCAATTAATACAAATCCAATCTATGAGTAAATAGGTTCCCAACAGAAAAATCCCAATGGTATTAGCCATCATAATCAGTACAGACCCAGAGATTTAAATGATAGCATGCCCACTAGATTCTCAAGGGTAGGTAGCCTAGATAATCACTATTTTCCCCGGCCCTCAAGAATACTAATGGTATTCTTGATAATTACTATTACCCCAGGAATGGGATTCAAAAGTAGCCTACCGAAATATCGGTTACTGCTAGACTGCACAGTTATAATTTGTGACTAGTGAGGATAGTACCTTAGACCTGCGTTTGACAAATCCCCTGCACAACTGTTAGATCACAAGCTCGTGTCTTATGTTATTTCTATGGGACAGTCTGTTGTGAATACTTTCCGAGAGAATGCATGTCGTTAGAATGGGTTTTCATAATTTATAATGTTGAATTTTAGTTTTAGCAAGAATGTTGCAAATGATCTAAGTACCCCTGACATGGAGTACCTGCACTTGCACCCTGTTTATTTGTGTATGTGGGCAAGTGAAAGTTTGTTTTGAATAGTTTCTTAGGGGAATTTCATATGGTTAGAATGGCCCCCCATTATTTGTTTTGTTGAAATTTAGTTGTAACAATGGTGTTGCAAATGATATAAGTACCCTTGACCTAGAAGACCAGTACCCAAATCCATGCTCCTTGCCTACCTTTTATATATATGTGTGTGTGTGTGTGTGTGTGTGTGTCTTCTAGCGTCTAGGTTGTTTCCAAGTATGGCTCTTTAACAGTTTCAGTCCTCCCATTTTAAAGGGCCAGGTACAAATAGTGGCGGTTTCCAAGGGCACTGGCTAAATATTCTACATTTTGGTTTTTTTGGCCGAAATCTAGCGATGTAAATTTGGACAAAATCGTTATTTTATATTGTTTAAACTGTGTTTCTGAATGCATAAATGAATTCAGCGTGCTAAAAAATCCCAGTGACACTTCAATTATACAAGCTTAGCCACTCAAATCTGCAAATCCAACCATTCCTCATCGGATTTTGAGTAAAATCAAATGGAAAAAATTACCAGAAAAGAGCCAAGAGGTAGAACGTTTAGACTACGTTGTTTCCAAGTGTGGATCCTTAACAATTATGGTACTCCCTTTTAAAAGAGAATTTTGTTGGGTACTGTGCTTATCTGTACATTTACCTACACCTACACCCAGGGTGACCTGTACCAATACTTGCACCCAGACTGCTTAGATCGAGTATGGATGTTAGGCATTGGTATGAAGGGCTTCATTCAGTATAATTCTCACCAACCCCGCAATCTAGAGTAATATTTTCCTTCAAGGACCAGAATATTACAAAACCTGGAAAACATGTAAAATTGATGACGTCATGCAATTCCAGCTCTTCTTTGGAAGTTTCCAAATTTTTGTTTTAATTTCTCTTCATACAGTCTCGTGGGCATAATAGTTAAGCATATGTCTAGAGACTTTGGCCCTTAATGAATATATATGTTCTAAGGATATTCTGCCCCTTGGTCAACCATTTCAATATCATATTTGACCTTCAAAAGGACCTTTTATTATTACAGGGAATTTAAATCACATTGAACTGTAAGGCTGTATGAAATTTGGTTGTTTGGTTAACCATTTCAATATCATATTTGATCAGGGGATCAAATTTTGCTCAAATTTCAAAGTGCTCGGAATGCAACGAAATCAGTGTCATTGTGTCTGTCTCGTCTTCCTAATTCCGGCGGTATATTTACTTTGTCAAATGGACTCCGTATGGAGAAGATATCGCGATCTGTTCGTCAAGTCAAACAGGGAAAAATGTTGGTGCAGTCCGTACAGTCCGTACAGTCTGACGTGGCAGGACCGTACAGACCGTACGATCATACAGGGGTGACGTGGAAGATGTTGGTGGGTTGATAGTTGTCGAATCCAGAGCTGACACGTGTCCTTTGGTGGCCAATGGTATGAGGACACATGGCCCAATCCGAGGGCGCCACGTGTCACTCATTGTTTGGTTAATGGGTTTTATGTAAAATTGTTGGAGTCCATGGGGTTCGACCCCCGGACCTCCCACACCTCATAGCACCTTCGCACGACCGTCTGACCAATAGGCCACAAGTTGTTTCTTATTATGTATGTGCGTTGTAATGTATTTAAATTTACATATATGGTTATTGGGCGGGGGGTCGGGTCGGGGCTTAGCCCCGGCCCACGGTTGTTTGTTTGTATATAACATATACCATATGACCCAAACCTCTGTGGAATGGGCGCATTATGTGTTGTATTGTGTAAAGCCGCGATCCCTTGTATTTCACATACGACCCACAGTCATATTATATATTATGTGGCCCTATTGTAATATAATGTGTGGGGGTTATTCTATGTAGCCCGTGGTTTTCCATATGACCGGAGCGCAGGAAAGGAGTTCCAACGGTTATGACGGTTTAACCACTTTTGCCCATGCGCGAGGTCACATTACCCATATGCTCAGGTGCCTAGGCGGTTAGGGGCTAGCGCGCCCTTAACCGTTCTACGGTTTGCACCATTGGTGCGGTTGTGCCCAGTGCTGGGTTTTCACGCTTTAAAATGCATGTGAGCCAGGTTCAATCAAGAAGGGTGTGTTTTGTAGATGCGGAGACAACAAGATTGAAGAAGGAGACTTCCAGGAGGCATAACTTCTTCATTTTTCGACCGATTGAGGTGCCGAAAGAGCCCAGACAGGGGTTTTGGGACGCTCTGAAGACATTGGAGCAATTGGTTTTTCAGTTTGAGCATTTTAAGACATTTTTTTGAGCACTTTTGAGCAATTAATAATAATGATCCATTGGAAGCTGGACCAAGAGATGTAGCCCATAAGAGGGGTGAACTCCTTTATCAATTGTTGTGCTTATGTGTTTATGTTCAATTATTATACTGTTGTCTATGTGTAATTTGCATAAGTAATCCTTTACTCTATGTGTTGCAAACTAATCCTTTTTCTTTAAACACATAACATTCACTTGCAATAATTTTCAAGTTTTTCAAGTCTTCTTCATTTTTAGGTCAAGTTGGTATCAAAGCACTGGTTTTGAAGACTTGATTGTTTGCAAGTTTTGTTTATGATGCTCATAAGGTTGAAACTCACAAGAGGAGAAGGTCAACTTGTGGAGCCAAGTTCTCATCCGATAAGGAGGAAGCATATCCATTCACCACAAGTTTCAGAGAGACATTCACCAAGCATGGCTCGTGCAGAAAGTCATGAACGTGTTCCGGCTGAAAATGAAGATCTCAGAGAGGCTTTCATGAAGCTGAGAGAGATGATGAAGATCTTGATGGAAAGGAACATATTGTCACAGGGTGAAGGCTCCAACCCTTCAATGCATAAGGGAGGCGGTGGTGACAAAACTCCAGGTGGAAATGGAGGGAATGGTGCTTCTCCACCACCCTCTCCTCCATCATCTTCTTCTTCTTCTTCTTCTTCTATTAGTTCGAAACATCTTCCAAATTCTCCAAAGGGGCATGGTAAAACTCCTTCGCAAATTCCTTCATTAAAGCTTGATATAAAATTTGAATTGCCAATTTACAATGGAGAAGTTAACGCTGAAAAGTTAGATAATTGGATACGTCAAATTGAAGTATATTGTAGAATACAGAAAATTCAAGATGATGAAACCAAAATACAGCTTGCTTCATTAAGATTAGATGGTTCAACACTTATTTGGTGGGAATCTAAGACTCAGGAGGAAATGAAAAAGCATGGAAAAATTTTGTTTTCTTGGAATGATTTCATTATAGCAATTAAAAAAAAAAATTATCCATTGGCATATAAACAAAAGGAAACTATGGAATGGCAGAATTTTAGACAAGCTAAAGGACAGAATGTACAAAGTTTTACTCAGGAATTTAGGAGAAGAGCTTTGGTTTTGGGAGTTGATTTGTCTTCACAGGAAACAT
>ML782164.1:1138021-1160234 GCA_009831015.1 Picea engelmannii
GTAAACCTAGTAATCAAAAGTTGGGTTTGTACACTCCACTTCCAGTTCCTTCTCGACCTTGGGAAAGTATTTCCATGGATTTTGTTGGTGGTTTACCTATGTCGAGAAGAGGTCATGATTATCTTTATGTTGTGGTTGATAATGCAATGAAATCAGTGTCATTGCGTTTGTCTCGTCTTCCTGATTCCGGCGGTATATTTACTTTGTCAAACAGACTCTGTATTGAGAAGATATCGCGATCTGTTCGTCAGGACAAACAGGGAAAATTTTTGGTGCTAACTGTACAGTCTGTATAGTCTGACGTGGTAGGACCGTACAGACCGTACGACTGTACAGACCGTACGATCGTACAGGGGTGACATGGCATATGTTGGTGGGTTGACAGTTGTCGAATCCTGAGCTGACACGTGTCCTTTGGTGGCCAATGGTATGAGGACACGTGGCCCAATCCGAGGGCGCCACGTGTCACCCATTGTTTGGTTAATGGGTTTTATGTAAAATTGTTGGAGTCCACGAGGTTCGACCCCCGGACCTCCCACACCTCATAGCGCCTTCGCACGACCGCCCGACCAATAGGCCACAAGTTGTTGTTTATTATGTATGTGCGTTGTAATGTATTTAAATTTACATATATGGCTATTGGGCGGGGGGTAACATATACCATATGACCCAAACCTCTGTGGAATGGGTGTGTTATGTGTTGTATTGTGTAAAGCCGCGATCCTTTGTATTTCACATACGACCCACAGTCATATTATATATTATGTGGCCCTATTGTAATATAATGCGCGGGGGTTATTCTATGTAGCCCGTGGTTTTCCATATGACCGGAGCGTGGGAAAGGAGTTCCAACGGTTATGACAGTTTAACCACTTTTTCCCATGCGCGAGGTCACATTACCCATATGCTCAAGTGGCTAGGCGGTTAGGGGCTGGCGCGCCCTTAACCGTTCTATGGTTTGCACTGTTGACGCAGTTGCACCCGGTGCTGGGTTTTCACGCTTTAAAATGCATGTGAGCCAGGTTCAATCAAGAAGGGTGCGTTTTGTAGATGCAGAGACAGCAAGATTGAAGGAGGAGACTTCCAGGAGGCATAACTTCTTCATTTTTCGACCGATTGAGGTGCCGAAAGAGCCCAGATAGGGGTTTTGGGACGCTCTGAAGCCATTGGAGCAGTGGTTTTGTCGGTTTGAGAATTGTAATACATGTTTTTGAGCACTTTTGAGAAATTAATAATAATGATCCATTGGAAGTTGGACCAAGAGATGTAGCCCATAAGAGGGGTGAACTTATTTATCAATTGTTGTGCTTATGTGTTTATGTTCAATTATTATACTGCTGTCTATGTGTAATTTTCATAAGTAATCCTTTACTCTATGTGTTGCAAACTAATCCTTTTGCTTTAAACACATAACATTCACTTGCAATAATTTTCAAGTTTTTCAAGTCTTCTTCATTTTTAGATCAATATTTGACCTTCAAAAGGACCTTCTATGATTACAGGACATTTAAATCATATTAACTATAAGTCTGTATGAAATTTGGGTGTTTTTCTGAGATGGCATTTGGTATCAGAATGAAAGGACTTCTATGTTATGTCAAAGGACACGGGCAAATGGGATTATCATCTAAAATGATGGTGTTGCTTTCTTTCGTGTTTGAGAATGCAATTGTCAAAATTTCAAGTGTAGGATGTCTTTGAGTATTTCCATGCTTAAGAATTTTGCATTATCGTTAGTTGTATCAGTCAAGCAAAATCAACAATGTAGAATTTTTTTCCTATTACAAATCTTATAATTGAGAAGCAGAGCTCAGCATGGGAACTATTAGTTGGTTTTATAACTAGAATTGATGTTAGGATGTCAGCCTTCCACATATTCTCTTATCAACCCTTGGCTAACAAAGAGACATCAAGTAATCATAGGCGATTAATTTTTTCCATTCAAGCATTAAAAGGCCTTCACGTCAAAGGTGAATAATTTGTTTCAGTGAGGCATTAAAAGGCCTTCATACTAGGGGTGAAGGGAATTGTATATTGGTTTCGATAAGGATTTGAAATGCCATGTTTGTTGGATTAATGGGGCATTGTGTCCCAGTGAGGCTTTAAAATGTCTTCTTATGGTTTGGGTACTATGTTCCAAGTAGGCCTTGAAAGGTAGGTCTACTTGCTTCTAGTAAGACTTTGACCAACCCTATTTGGTATGTCATTTGGGGTGCATACTTCATTCATACTCTAGAGCTAAAAGGTGGTTTTATCCTAAATAGTATCAATATGAAAGCTACTATCCCTTACTATCATAACTTAAACTATGTGTGATTTCTAGTAGCATTTAACCTTAAACCCACACATAAAACCAAATGCTACCCATAATATAGTTTAAACTCATAACAAGAAAATACTCTTTTAATTCTATTGATTTTAACCTTTAATATTAAATATTATTTAGTCTATTCTAAGAATATTTTTTATTGCCCATTTTAAAATGACATTCATGGAAGAGGTAGATGGATATAAGCACACCATTTTTTTTGTGGGTACTGTGAAGTTCACAATTTTTAATTTATTTTTACATAAAGCAACATTGTAGAAAAATGCAGGCTGAATTATCTTTCAAATGTCATCCTGTAGGAGTATTCCTCTTTTGTGGTAGGTGTATTATCAGGTTAAACAAACCTGGCATTTGTTATCATTGTTTATGTCACCTGACAATGAAAAATAACATTTTTCATTTTATATTGAACTAGAAAGGGTTTCATATCTCTGAAACAAACTTAAGAATCAATTGAAGATATTGCTCCTAAAATGATTGAGCCTGCAAATGCACTAATGGGCTGCACAGAGTCTCAAAAAACGGCAGATTGAGATTCAATCCAGATAAGTCTAGACAATTGTTTCTCATAAATGAGTGTGAATATTCAGATAGGCAGAATGTACATTCCACTATCAATGCATCAGGTTAGTCTATGTGAAAAGTTATGTTGTTTGCAGCTTTTAACTGTGAATCCAAGTGAGTTTTCATCTTGCTTTGAATTTAAATTGTAGTGGTGTTCCAATTTCAATTTCATATAATTGTTGTATCTGTGGTTTTGCCCAAGCTGAGCTCTTCACGATAATACCAGTATGGTTTGGATTATGGGATGATGAAGCTAGTAAAAGTTAATGGTTTATAATGTTACGATGTCTGTATAGTTTTTCTTTTTTTTATGAAACTTGTACTATGACTATAGCTCTGTCTGGATATGTCTGGCAGCTTCAAGCCATCCTTTCTAATTTGACTCAACATCCTTGACAGAAATTTTGGACTTTGTGTTATGCAGCATGTCTTTCAATATGGTATAAATACAAGCATTCCTCTCAATTCTCAAGTAATGTTTGGTATCCCAGAGGTTGTTCATCATTTTTGGACTATATGGTCCTTGATGCTCTATATGGAATCCATGGTCCAAACTCCTTCCCTATAACTATAGGTAAAATAACTTTATCACCAATCCCATATTTTGCTCGATGGATTGCTTATTTCATGTCTTCCACAGTAACAACTTATTTTGCTACAAAAGAATCAACAGGATTTTATTGGTTAGATATTGCATTGATAACTTTAACTGGGGATACAAACGAAGTAATAAGAAAGATTAATATCATATAAAAAAGCAATTTTATTGCTAAATATTGGCTAAATTTTAGCAGAAAATTGCAAATGCAGTATACCAGATTTAGATTTTGAGGCAAACCAGAATATGTAAGAAATCTAAGCCAATAGTAGAGAGACATACTACGCTGAAAAGCTTCAAAGTTTGCATAGACAAATACTAGAATATGTAAAGTATCAACACGCTACAATGTCATCATTCTTCAGAAACAGGTGGGCTAAGAAAGAATAGTTCCTACAATGTCATCATGCTACAGGTGGGCTAAGCAAGAATAGTTTCTTGGAACCACAGAAAATTTGCATTTTCATAATGTAGTAGTGCCAAGGCAATTTGTTGATTGATTGTTTTAATTTTAGGGGCAATCGCAATGACCATGTTTTTACACACGAAAATGCATCACCTAACTGTTAATGACGGAAACCTGTACATGAGAGCTCTCTTCTTTGGACTAGTCCATGTAATGTTCAATGGTTTCCCAGAATTATCAATGACAGTTAGTCGTCTTCCTGTTTTCTACAAGCAAAGAGACCTTCTGTTCTATCCATGTTGGGCTTTTTCTTTACCCACATGGATAATGAGGATTCCGTTCTCTTTGCTAGAAGCAGGGATTTGGGTTTGTGTTACATACTCTATTATGGGTTTTACACCAGAGGATGAGAGGTAATTCTTATACCTTCTGTACCTAAATGAATTTCCATATCAGTCATTAAACATGGATAGGAGCACGAGAAGTCTTACTGATCCATTAATCAATCAGTAAACAAATTCATTTATATTTTGACTATTCCGTAGATATGGCTGGAAGAATGAGAACTCTGACTAATATATTTATGAATCAATCACACACACAGACACCCTTGTTTTGTAGATATATAGGACTATGAAATAATTCACTATGTTGTTGTATATAAAAGTAATCTGATAGGGCATCATCAACTTGTATAATATGCAATAGATGCCCAGCAAAGAACTGCCAAAAAGTCAATTTCCATAAGTGCTGGCCAAGTATTTTTCTGTATAGCTACATTTTGTACCATGCTCAGGATTTGCATTATTTAAAGTCGCTTTCAGTTTTGGCAAGTTGCCTTGCATGAATATAAATAAGAAAAATTTAGTTTACAGTCTATTATCTCTTTGTCGATCTCCCAATTCAAGACAATTAAGTGACTCCAGGTGAGATTGGATACAATCAGATGAACTGATCTAATTATGGACATTGAATCTTCCTAGGTAGCCTGAAATAAAAACAACACTACAAATCCCATTTACATGAAATGGTACCTATGAATAAATGATTGGAATCTGGATGAATGGAAACAAAATGTAACATCCTCCTTCACCAAAATGTAACAATGAAAAAGAAAAAGAAAGCAGGCACGTCAAAATTGTGTTTTGATTGTCAGAACACTAAAATATTCAATGAATAACCCCAGACATTGCCTTGATTGTTTCAGGTTCTTTAGGCAATTCTTCCTCCTCTTTATGATGCATCAGATCTTTATGATGCATCAGATGTCGTTGGCACTTTTCAAATTCATAGCCTCAATGGGTCGAAACATGATTGTCTCACAAACATTTGGATCATTTCCTTTCCTTATTGTGTTTTTTCTCGGAGGATTTGTGGTATCAAGAGGTATTTGATAGTATAGCATATGCAAATATAATTATTTACTCCAAAGAGAATAAGTTTTATGGCTATCCTGAGATTTTCAATTAAATGAATTCAAGTTACAAGAAATGCTTGATTTTATTCATGTTTCTGGAACAGAGAACATACCTAGCTGGTGGATTTGGGCATATTGGTGCTCACCAATGTCATATGGCCAAAACACCATAGAGGTGAGTGAACTTCTGGCTCCCATATGGAATAAAGTAAGTGATATCATGTGTTGATTGAGTGTCCTATCATCATAGTCTAGGAAAGAAATATTGAATATTGCCTTTCATCTAAATATTTCATCTTTGTGCAGCCCATCAGTAATAGCTCCAGTGAAACAGTGGGACGTGTTGTACTAGAATCTCGTGGATTATTTACTGAAGCTAAATTTTATTGGATTTGCATTGGAGCATTGATCGGGTTCTGTGTGCTTTTCAACGTTCTATACATTGTTGTTTTAACATTCTTGAACCGTAAGTCTGGCATTCCATTATAATGTTTGGTTTGTGCTATTATTTCTCTTACATTCAAATCATCAAAAAAGTGAGATCTAATAAAACCTTGTCCAACTACAGCTTTGGTGAATTCACAGGCTATTATATCTGAAGATTTTATTGAAGATAAGCAAGCAAACAAAACTGGAGAAAGCAACCAAGGAAAGAAACATCATTCTGTTGAACTGACATCTCAAAAAAAGTCCAGTGGTAAGTCATGAGCTCTCCAGAAATCCGTTCAGTACTTGTGAATGTTTCAATCTACTGCTCAAAGCTAAAAGTACATGTTTTTTCGCCAGAGAGTGAAACATATTTCAAAATGGAGACAATGAAGTGAAAAAATTCATTGTCTCTATTTTGAAATATGTTTCACTCTCTGGTTGAAACAATCAGTTACAATCAGCAGTTTGTCACTTCATTGTCTCCATTGTCTTCAATGGAGACAATGAAATGACAAACTACTAATTGTAATTGATTCTAATCTTGCGATAGACAATGAAATGAGAAACTTGAATGAACTATAGAACTTCTTTGTAACACCTTGTGTCAAACAATGGAGTGAGAGATGTTAGAAAGCCTCTGTGTTGATCTTAACTGAGACTTTGAAATTGTTTTAGCTTTTGCTCGAAAGAAAGGATGAAACAATTGAACTGCAAAGAATGCAATCTAGAAAACTATATAAAGTGGTCACATCCAAATATTTGAAAGTATATTAAAAAGCATGCACTATACATTCATAGATTTAACAATTTTGTCAGTCATGCTTACTTGTCAGATAGGATAACATCTGAAGACAATTCTACACATGATGGAGAAGTTAGTGTCATTCAAGTCTCAGCACAACACAAGAAAGGAATGAGCCTTCCTTTCCAACCATTGTCGATGGCTTTCGAGAACATAAACTATTATGTTGACATGCCAACGGTATGTACATCTGCAAATCATCCAATTGAATTTTAATCTGACAGTAGTTTGACATAACCAGGTTCTCTTCACTAGAACATTTGGAACTAATGTTAATTTTGTAACAAGAGATGAAAATTGAAGGCTTGGCTCAAGACAGGCTACAACTACTTTGCAATGTAAGTGGATCCTTTAGACCAGGGGTACTTACAGCCTTGATGGGAGTTAGCGGTGCTGGAAAAACTATCCTAATGGATGTCTTGGCTAGAAGAAAATCAGGGGGCTATATAGAAGGGAATATAAGCATCTATGGATTCCCCAAAAAGAAAGAAACATTTGCTCGCATCTCAGGATACTGTGAACAAAATGATATCCACTCTCCAAATGTCAGTCTTTGAATCACTTGTCATTTTCGCTTGGCTTCATCTTTCTTGCGAGGTTGATGAGAAAACTAGAATGGTTGGTCAAAATCCCCCCCCCCTTGCATTCAGTGCTTCAGAGTGAAGATCTCTTTCCTTGTTAATGAGACTATGCAAACGACATTTACTCACAGATTTTTGTTATTACAATAACTGCAGATGTTTGTGGCAGAAGTCATGGAGCTTGTGGAGCTCACTCCTTTGAGAGATGCTCTTGTAGGGCTTCATGGACTGACAGGTCTTTCTACAGAGAAAAGGAAGAGACTTACCATAGCAATGTAAAAATAAATGTAAAATTTAATTGATTATTATATTTATTATGAAATCTAACCACTCACGTTATTTAGCATGACTATAAGAGATCACAAAAATGACACACTTTGTCAAGAAGTTTCTAGATAAATTATCATATAAATCATTCATGCAAATATAATTACTAGGGTCATCGAATGTTAATTTTTCTATCATGATTTGTTTCCAATTTGGTTTGCTTTATTTTAATTGTATGCCACATTTTTTTTAAATTATTATCCTATAAATTTTAGGAAATTAATATCCAAGTGAAAGGCTATTAAATTCAATAAATTAATATCAACTCGTATACCATTTTTATTAAATAAATATGATGTCCCAAGTACAATTATTCATTACACAATCTCTCAACAATTGATAATTTAGCAACTTTGCAATTTACCATCTTGATATCATTGTGTTTATTACATTGATCATGTCATTACAAATTTGAAATTTCCCATGATTATTATTAAAAAAAGTGTTAGCGGATAGATACCACATGATTTGTAGTCACATCTAATATTCCGGTCACTTTAGATGTATTAATTCCTATCGTTGATCTAAACAATAAAATCTTCCTGAGATTTGTAGGATTTTAAGTGTCGACAAAAGGATTTATGAGCCAAGGCTTGGAGAACCAATTGATTGGAGTAAATGACTTTGGCCTCGGATGATCCACACTCAGTCTCATGGGAGTTGAAGTCGATGAGTTGCTCCAAAATCACACACTACGTCATCTAACCATACTTGGTTAGCATCCATGTAAGATGCTCGAAAACAACAAGATCGTATGGGAGAGTGAGGGCTCTCTTGTGGTTGAAATCAAATTCCTCTTGGACATTCTCTAGTAGTGCTTTAAACACATGATAATTCAAGTAATCCATTGGATTTATGAACTGTTTCAGCTCCTTCCTCATATAAACGGTCAAATATCAGGCAAGAGAATCTTGTCTTACTGCGATGTTCATGCAAATTGCTTCATGCTTTCTTGCATGCTTGACCCTGGAAAATATTAAACACCATGCAGTGAGCTAAATGTTTGATGCATCTTGTTTATTGGATACACATTATTTATCATCTAACGAATAGGATGCACCAAGCATTGAGCAAAATGAGTATGATGCACAAGCATTGAGCCATCTATATGGCTCAAGAAAATGTATGTGGTGTCACGTAGTATCATTATGACAGAACCACATGTAGCAAAGGCAAATGCAAGAGTGTCAGAGGCAGAGAATAAAAAATTAGAGGTTGATCAAACTGGATTGTCACAAATGAAGCTTGCAATATGTCTATTCAGTGTTGTATGTTGCCCTCCATTGACCACAATGACTGGACCAATTATATATGTAAGGTAAATCCAAATGCTTTAGTGGTTGCATGAATGTTATAGAAAAAAATCAATTCGTTCTCATGATTAGTTTGTTTCTTTTGTCGTTGCATGTCCAAATCTGTTGATTTACCCAATTTCACACAAAGGTCGTATAGGCTTCATTAGATGCATTGAATGTACCTACAACTGAGAATGAAGGTATAAATCATTGGTCTAAAACTTTGACCATTGACTACCCATGGCTAAATCTCTTTAAGTCCTCCCAAAAACAAAATCTCATGGTCTTTAAGAAAAGTAACCACACCAATTCACTTCGGTGTTTCCTTTCCCTTGCTTAGGGGTATGCTAGTTATAGAAGTGTAACAATGAAATACCCAATGAAATTACTTCATTGTAGGACACTAAATCCAATCTTCCTAATGCCATTGATTAAGTACATGACACTAATGAAATACTTCAAAATGAAGTTAGTTCTTTGTATAACAATACTTCTAGTCTTCTTGAGAAGAATATTTTGCACAAGAAACTAATATCCAAGTTCAAGATGAGATCAATTCAATATAGAACTATACTCTCAACTTTGTCTAGGGACTAACAATTGCATATAGCCTTTTGAGAATACATGTAGAAATTTCTGAGGAACTAAGATGTCACCAAATCTAGCCACAAAATGAAGAGGATAGAAGACTTGGAGATCAATTGAATTTGTTTTATGTCCTACCTTTAGTGCATCCCAAAGAATTTGATGGACATAAGAAACAAAGCCACTTTATTCTGCTATGATTACTCATTCTATTCTGCCATATTTACCAACCCAAGATCAACCCCTGCAACTAGTATCTCCTTGAACAGTCTTGAAACCCTAATGAAGGATTGAGAGTGATCATCCCCTTCCCTTGTTTTATCCATCTTAACTCATTGAAGCATTCAATGTTTTCCTTAATGGTTAGGAGTGGATATCCCCTTAAGGCTTTTCTTGGCTAGGGTTTAGTTCTAGGGGTTAGAAGTGGCTATCCCCCTAGGGTTTAAAACATAGTTGTCTTGATATTTTGCTAGTAGCTCTTGAAGGTATATGATGACACCTAGTGTTTATGAGGGGATAAACTCTAGGGTTTTCTCTCCTAGGAGGTTGACCTAGGCTTATGAGGTGATAATCCTATGATAGACTTTCAAGTCTTATTTTTACCTCGATCTCCATTGAAGTGCTACATTAACTCCATATGCCCAATGAAAATACATTGATCTTAAGACCTCCAAGTACTTTATTCAATAGTCTAAAGCTACCCAAACACATTTTTCTCAGACTTCACTCTCCACATTGAGATTCCTTGCCCTAAGTCCTCCCAATCTTAATTGAGGGAAACCCCCTTCAGTCGGAGGAAAGCTAGCTTGAAGTGAAAGAGGGTTGGTGAGGTGACATGGGCCTTCCCTCTAAGTTACACATGATTGCACTTGAGCTTTCAAACTTTAGCTCAACAATTGCAAGTTCATCTGATAACACACCCGAGACATATCTTAGTGATCCTAAACCTCATTATACAAGACCCCTTTTACCATTAGAAGTTAGTCCTCCTCCTCAACCAACCTTGCCTAAGACCAATGATATAGATTTAAATATTGATATGGCTAGTATCTTAGCAAAGGTTAATGTACTTGTCCCTCTTAGTATTGATCTTGTATTTTTTTTTTAAATATCTACAACACAGTCGCTATTGCGATGTCTTGGAGTGTCGGTCCCATAACAACCACGTCGGAGATGATACCTCTTAACGTCGCTCTTGCCAACTCCAAGACCGATGATATAGATTTAAATATTGATATGGCTAGTATCTTAGCAAAAGTTAATGTACCTGTCCCTCTCAGTATTGATATTGTATTTTTTTTTAAATACCTACAACACAGTCGCTATTGCAACGTCTTGGAGTGTCGCTCCCATAGCAACCACCTCGGAGCTGATACCCCTTAACATCGCTCTTGCCACCTCCAAGACGTCTCTCTTGCCACCTCCAAGACGTTGCTCTTGCCACCTCCAAGGATTCTCTCTTGCCACCTACAAGACGACGCTCTTGCCACCTCCAAGACATCTCTCTTGCCCTGTCCAAGACATCGCTCTTACCACTTCCAATCCATCTCTCTTGCCACCTCCAAGACGTCGCTCTTGCCACCTCTAAGACATCGCTCTTGCCACGTCCAATATGTCTCTCTTTCCACGTCCAAGACGTCACTCTTTCCACGTCCAAGACGCCGCTCTTTCCACCTCCAAGACGTCACTCTTGCCATGTCCAAGATATCTCTCTTTCCATGTCCAAGACGTCTCTCTTTCCACGTCCAAGACGTCGCTCTTGCCACCTCCAAGACGTCGCAATAACGACAAAATCTATGTCATCGAAAAAGCGACATCATGTGAAACGACGTTTGAGGGGGTCCATTGTTTGTCATTCTCCCAACAATATAAAGTGGCAATTGCATCAAACACACCATCAGAATTTGACCCAAATGTACTAGTGAGAGTACGTCAACTACATAGGAGAGGTCTAGTATGGAGTGTGTGATATACAACAAGCTCCCCACTAGTTTTTTGTACAGTTTGTTGTCAACCAATGGAGTGTCCCGTCCATCCTCTGGTCTAACTCCTGACAGGAAAGGAGTCAGCGCAGACTTGCAATCTATCATGTGAAATCTCTCACGGAGATCTCGTGCATACTTGGCCTAAGAGAGTTTGATACTTGATGCATCATGGTTGATCTCGAGTCCAAGGAACAAATTTAGTGGACCCATGTCCGTCATCAAGAACCTGTCATGCAGAATCCTCTTGATTGCAGCAATCACTAAAGTCGAGCAACTGGTGATCAACAAATCATCAACATACAGAACTAGGAGTAGAAGTGATTCAGTCGTCATGAGCATGTAAACATTTGGGTCTGACTTACAACATACAAAGTTCTGTGACAGCAGGTAGGAGTCCATCTTCGCATACCATGCCCTCAGAGCCTACTTGAGGCCATAAAGAGACTTCTTCAATCGACAGACCAAAGATGAATCCTGCATAAATCCCTAGGGATGCTCCATATATATCTCCTTAGAGAGATCACTGTGAAAAAATGCATTCTTCATGTCCATCTGATGGACTTCCCATCCCTTGGTCGCCGTAATGGCAAGTGCCAAATGTATGGAATCCATCTTCAATACTGGAGAGAATCTCTCATCATAGTCAATGCCATGCACTTGTTGAAAGCCTTTGGCAACTAGCCTGGATTTGTATATGTTAATCTGTCCATCCACTGCGCTCTTGATCCTGTAGACCCATCTGAACCTGACAAGTTTCCTTCCATAAGGAAGGGGAACCATATCCCAAGTCTGGTTCTCGAGGAGGGAGTTGTACTCCTCTTGAAAGGCGGACTCCCATAATGGATTTCCAACAGCCTCGCCATAAGACTGTGGATCTAAATATTGAACCAAGAAAAGATGCTTAGATGGAAATGGTTCAGTGGTAGTGAGTGCAAGAGGAGGCTCCTCGAAATCAGATCGAGTCCTCCTAGTGTTAATTGGATCCCCAACAAGATCCCCTGCATCCTGAAGAGTAGTATGGGCCCACTTGGGCATCGGCTCTGGCTCTACATATACATCTTCATGCACTGACTTTGCATTTGATTGTACTGACTCTGTATCTGGATCAACTGAATCCTCTGAATAGGAACTCTCATCTAAAGAAGAGTCGGCATGTGCATGCTCATCATCTCTGACAGGGGGAAGAACAAAGGTGTCTACATGCGGCTACTGAGGTACATGCGAGACACTTTCCTCGAATCGGAAACTTCGCTCAATGATGATCTGATTCGAGGAAATATCAATAAGTATGTATCCCTTCACATTGTCGAGGTATCCAACAAAGATACAGTATGTTCTCTATGGATCAAGTGCCTTCCTCTTTTCAAATGGAATCTAGGCCCATGCACGTGAACCGAAAATACAAAAGTGGGTCACTTTCAATTTGAGGCTGCTCCAAGCCTCGTAGGGGGTCTTATCCTTGACATATCTATGGAGAGATTTTTTTTGGATGTAGGTTGCACAATTAAGTGCTTCAGCCCATAATCTCTGTGGAAGTGACTTTGCATGTAGCATGCAAGATTCCATCTCTTTTAGAGATCTATTTTTCCGCTCTACAACTATGTTTTGTTGCGGAGTATAGGGAATTGTGTGTTGCAAATGAATCCCTGCCTCATGAAAAATATTTTGGATCTCATGGTTGAAATACTCTCCCCCGTTATCAGTTTGAAGGATTTTAATTTTCTTTCCTGACTGTGTCTCAACCAGGGCTTTGAAATCTTTGAGGTGTTGAAAGACCTCTGATTTTTTCCTGAGAAAGAAAATCCATGTGAAGCGTGAGAAATCATAAAAAAAAATGAGCACGTGCCTTTCTTTGTTGATTGATGGATGTAGAAAAGGGCCCATGAGGTCACTATGGGTCAGATCTAAAGGAGAGGAAGCTCTATGAGTCTTTCCTTTGTCGAACTTCTCTTGAGGGTGTTTTCCAAGAACACATCCTCACAGATTCCTTTGGAGAAAAGGATGTCTGGTAGACCATCAACCAATCCTTGCTTTCTAACTTGTTGCATATATCTAAAATTTAAATGCCCAAACCTTTTGTGCCATATCCTACTTCTTTCATCAACATGGGTAAGTAGTAAAGAAAAATTTGGTTCAATAAATTCAAAAAATGTGTAAAGCCTACATTGATGATTTACCTCACTGGTAGCAACCCTAGAATTAGTTTGCATGTCATAGATATCCACTACATCAGGTGTGAATATAAATTTCTTTCCGGTGCCGGAATTTTTCATATGATACATGGAGAGAAGATTGGCGGAAAGTTTGGGAATGTGCAACACATTCTCGAAGCTTTTGTTTGTGAGTTCAATCCTTCCTTTGTCTGTGACCTCGACTAGATATTTGTCCCCCATAAGAATGGGAGGAACTTTGCATGCATCCAATGAATAATAGACTGTTTTTGTGGAAGCCATGTGGTGTGATGCTCCTGAATCTATGATCCACGCATCGTGAGAATATTTGATGGAAATCACAACATGGCTAGAATTGCCTTTCTTGGGATTTTAATCTTCTGGCTTCTTCTTTTTGGCACCCTCGGGGATGCGATCTCCAAGGTATTTTTGGGGAAGTATTCGGGTCATTAGATGTATATTTTTCTGCATACATGTGGATTATGGATGGAATCCTTTATGGAAATATGTGCATTTCTCCCATTTTCTTCCCTCTCCACCTTTGGATCCAGAGGCATCATTGAAGGGTTTTGAGTACCCTTCCTTCTTCGAATTTCCATGATCTTTCCTTTTGTATTTATCTTTAGATTTATGATATTGATGTCTGATGCCATCTTGCAAAATAAGTGCATGTGCCTTTGGGCCTTTGATTTTTCCCATGTTGATGAGCTTGGTTTGCTCTTGTGTCAGAGATTCGACAAATTCCTCAAGAGAAGGCATCTTCCAGGTGGCTCCAGAGGCGAATTTCATTGAATGGAATGTGGATACAAACACTGAGAATTCAAGACCAAGTTTGGAGAGAATGGTGAGAACCATTTGTTTCTCCTCCTTAGATTTATCAACCCCACAAACCTTGAGTTGCGACGGAAAATCCTTATATTTGGTAAAGAAATCTTGGATATTGTCGAAGATTTTTGGATCCAATGTAAGAAATTCCACCTCGAGCATGTGTCCCCTCATCTCATCCTGTTTTCCAAAAATCCCTTCCATAGTGGTCCAGGCTTCATTGGGGGTTTTATAGGAAGATATGTGTGTTAGAATATAGAAGATGGTGTGCTCATTTTACCATTGACGATACCCTCGTCACCCAACCATAGGCTGAAGCCTCCCTCTGAGCACCTTAACATTGACTGAGAATTCCTCCGGAAGCAAACCCTAGGCTAAATAGCCAAACAAAGAGTAGCGCACATTTCCCCAAGGATAGCGCATCACAAAAAGTTGATCAGATAGTCCAAACCCTAGCCAAGAGATATTCAAGCCAAAACTGAAAACTTCTTGTTGTTGCAGCTGCACCTGCAACTCTCCTCCAAACCTGTGCACAAGACTGCAACTGCAGTGCACACCAACTGGAAAAACTGCAATTTTGAGATGCTGCAAATGAGAATTGGCGCCCTGTATTTATAGTAGTTCTGCCAGTTTTGTTGGGGCCGACTTCTCCTTCTGGATAAGTGTTTGTTCAGTATATTATTATTATTTCTGGCCGACTTCTTCTCTTGGAGGCTAATAGCCTAATATAAATTATCTTCTTGAGCCGGCAAGGCTTCTAGGGTTATTAGCCAACTCATTAGGGTTTCTCTTGCTTCCCAGATTCTTCTATTCTCGTCAGGTTCACACATGGAGGTAAATACCTCCTGAAACTACCATAATATTAACACTCCCTCCTAGCTAGAGAGGTATTTATAGGTAATGGACTTGAGCAAAAAAACATACCATTTACCCGGTAGCATCAATGTAGTCATCTAGACTATTTCATGACTAGATCATGAGCATCACTATCACCATCAACGACAACAACTCTCAAAACCATACTTCATCTGAGTAATTAGATACGATGTTGGATAAGTCACTCTCACCATAGAGTGATACAAGAGGAGTAAAGGTTATGAACTATTTTCCGTCTGGAAAATCTGTATTCATCATCCATCTGGATGATCATTATCTCCAATAAATTGTTGATAGTCTTCAAGGCAATTAGAACAAGGATAGAGCACAACTGTGTCTATTCATAGTAGTACATAACTACAATCCAGTGGTTCACTACCACATCAAGTAACACACAAGTACTTGATCAACAATGTATGGTTGCGAATAGTGAAACATATTCACCACAGTAGTCCTCATCTACTGTCATACAATCTTCATAACAAACATCTGATAGCATCCTGCATAGAAACAATGTTATGATATAGATTGAATTATCTGGGCCAATCTTTCACTCACATCTGTGAGCTCTGAAAGAATATCTACCTCATGAACAGTGGAACATATCCACCACAGTAGTATATCTCTATTTTCTGGAGACAGGTAGTCTCCATAACAATCATCTGATGCCATCCTGCATAGAAAAATATTGTTAAAGATAAAATGAATCCTCTGGGCCAATCTTTCACTCACGTTTGTGAGATCTGAAAGAATATCTGCCCTCATCAGCAATGGGCTATCAGGAAGAAGGATTATTTCTGATTTCTGAGCCTAGACCATTTCTCACCCTGGGCCATTCTTCCTACACTAATTAAAGTGCACCCTGGACAGAATGTATAAACCCTAAGAAATGTTTGGACCATTCCTCACCCTGGGCCATTCCTTCGACACTAAACAAAGTGCAGCCTAGAGAGAATGAGTCTGCCCTAAGGAATGACTGTCCCTGATTGTTGAGCCTGGACTATTCCTTACCCTGGGCCATTCCTCCGACACTAATCAAAGTGTAACCTAGAGAGAATGAGTCTGCCCTAGGGAATAACTGTCCGGACCATTCCCCACCCTGGGCCATTCCTCCGACACTAAAAAAAGTGTAACCTGGAGAGAATGAGTCTGCCCCGAGGAATGTCTATCCTGCATCAACCTCCAAAATGGACCATTCTTTGAAATTGCTCACAACTGTGAACTTCAAAAGAATGACTGCCCGACGAGGCGGACCATTCTACTTGACCACTACTCAGAGCGACTGCCAAGAAGAATGATTGTCCTAGACCACTCCCCATGTTAACCACAATGGGAAGTCGTTGTCTATGATACATCAGCAATCAGTCTACTTCCCATGTTAACTACAATGGGAAGTCATTTTCTGTCAGAAATCTCAATCCACTTTTTGAACAGGAAAGCATCTGTCTAATCTAGACTATTTTTCAATTGCAAAAATAAATGCCCCCTCCTAACTGGAGAGTTACTTAAGTAACAAAAATAAATGTTTTTCAAAAATATTTGTCCGTACCTTCTCTTAGCTTGGAGAATCTTCTCGATCCCTGTCTTCTCTCGGAAATATACAAACTTGATTCTGGATAGAGATTTTGTTAGGATATCTGTTGTCTGCTCATCAGTGGGAATATACTCGAGCTTTACCTCTCCTTTCTGGACTTCATCATGGATAATGTAATGGTTGATTTCAAATGTGCTTTGGTCTAGAATACTGTGAAGGCTTCATGTAGATCTAAACAATAGAGTATATCATAGTTGGAGAACTAGAACATATCCATGTGGCACTTCTTCTGTCATCATGAGATCTGATCTTCTGAGTAGTCATCTTTATAGGAAATCTTCACCACGCTTATGTTATACATTGGAGGTTCTCCACCAAGTTGTCTTCTTCTTATCTACATACATGAGTCTCTTTCTGGTATGTCTCAAAGTCTTGAGATTTCTCTTCATAATCTCTTTATTCAATTTCTCTGGAGAACATTCTTTGCATTTATCTTGATGTAGAATTCCAACTCATGGATGTTGCGGATGATATAATGACTTATATAGAGATAAGTCTGGTGTACTGGAACAAGCAATCATCATAGTCTTCTCCCTCCATCTGAGAGAATCTCTAGTTCTGGATCGCATAATGCTTTCATTCATAAGTCTTCCATACATTGTTCTTCATCACAACTTTCAGTTCTTTTGCTTGATTGCTTCCATATCAGTCTTGGTAATCTTGTGATTATTGATGTAATGACTGGTTGTTCTGGATTTTCTTTCTTTCCTAGAATCTTCATGTTTTTCATTATCTCTTGGATTCATGAAGATTCCATGTTCTAGAGATTCCACTTCTTCTTTTCATCATAGGATCACGGATCTGGATGGAAAACCAGGAATACTTTTAAGGATTTTCTTTGAAAAGGTCTTCTTTTGCGGTTGAGCTAAACACATACTGTCTTTCATGGCTGCTACCATGGATATATACATTTCATCATCTTCAATGGATCATAGGATTAGCTCTCTCCTAATCCTTGCTTTATGTAAGAGTGCATATAATCGGCTCCCTCCATCTAACAGAGTCCATACTTCCGTCTTAGTTGTCGTCATAATTCTTTCTCCAATTTCTCTTGATGTCTGACTTCTAAGTCTCTTCAAGATTGATTATGATTTCGGCTTATCTTGTAATGGATTTCACATGATATATTTCATTATTTCATGTGTAATATCTAATGATAACTCTTTTCATCTTGTTTGTTCTTTCATAGGTATAGTTCTTCTTGGAACACATTATCTTCCAAGAGATAGATATACAAGATATGTACAAAGACGATGCGAGCAAGATATGTACAAGAAATAGGAAGAGTGTTGTTACCTTTTAGTAGAAGAAGTCTCTTCCATCCTACTTAGTCTTCTTTGTCGGTTCCTTTTCTTCGGCAATTGATGCTTCGTGTTTCTCCTTCCTTTGATTTAGCTCGGGACACTGGTTCCTGTAGTGACCGTACTTTTGACAGTTGAAGCATTGTATTTATGAAATGTCTTTCTCTTGATTTGGCTTCCTCCTTGAACCAAACTTCCTTTTGTTCCTGAAGTTCTTGAATCTTGCTGTGAAGGGTTGATCATCATACTTCTTTTGGGGTTTCTCTTTTGCATTGATCCTTGATTCTTCTTGAGCACAGCAAGTCCAAAGTTCTTCAAATGTCGGGTACTCCTTACTTGTGTTCATGCTTGCGGCAAATGCATCCTATGTCTTGGGAAGACCATTGAGTACTATGTTCACCAATTCCTTTTCTGAAGTGATCTCTTCAATAGCTTGTAGTTGATCTCTTAACTGGGAGATCCTTACAAAGTATGATGTTATGCTGTCGTCGTCATTCATATTCATGTTACAAAGCTCATTCTTTAGACTCATAACTTGTCCAATGTTTCTAACTGAGAAGAGATTTGTTAGGGCATCGTACATCTTCTTCGATGAGTCAAGATGGGAGATGTAGGGTATCAAGTGGTATTTTATGGAATCCACTATGATACTCATGGCATTGATTTCAACATCTTTGAACTTCTCCATAGCTACAACGTTTTGTGGTTCCTTCTCTTCTCCTTCTTTAAACTTTGGCTTCACGATCTTTCCTTTCACAATATCCAGCACTTTATTCTTAGAAAGGATGAGGTCAATCCTTGTCTTCCATGCTCTGAAGTTAGAGGCTCCATATAGCTTGTTCTCAGACTTCATAGAGTTCATCATGGCTTGCTTGACTTGGTCAAACCCTAGATTTGACCAAAAATTCAAACTTCATGTCTTGGCCTTCTGAGAGTACCGAGAGATGCGCTGGGCTAGGGCGCACTAATCTATCTGGAGATTAGGTCAATCTCGTCACTTAAGGTGCCTCGACAAGAGGTTTAGGGTTTCTGCAATTGCTTCTGTTGGTAACCCTAGTTGCAGTGCTTTTGGAAGCTACTCCTGCTAGTAACCCTAGCGGCAATTCCAACGAGCTCAATATCTAGCGGCTATGTTTCCTTCAAGCATTTTAGACTGACTGAAGGGGTGTGGGCCCATAACCTGTTAGAATATAGAAGATGGTGTGCTCGTTTTACCATTGATGATACCCTCGTCACCCAACCATAGGCCGAAGCCTCCCTCCAAGAACCTTAACCTTGACTGAGAATTCCTCCGGAAGCAAACCCTAGGCTAGATAGCCAAACAAAGAGTAGTGCACCTTTCCCCAAGGATAGCGCATCAAAAAAAGCTAATCAGATAGTCCAAACCCTAGCCAATAGATATTCAAGCCAAAACTGAAAACTTGTTGTTGTTGCACCTACACCTGCAACTCTCCTCCAAACCTGCGCACAAGACTGCAACTGCAATGCGCACCAACTGGGAAAACTGCAATTCTGAGATGCTGCAAATGAGAACTAGCGCCCTGTATTTATAGTAGTTCTGCCATTTTTGTTGGGGCCGACTTCTCCTTCTGGATAAGTGTCTATTCAGTATATCATTATTATTTCTGGTCGACTTCTTCTCTTAGAGGATAATAGCCTAATATAAATTATCTTCTTGAGCCGACAAGGATTCTAGGGTTATTAGCCAACTCATTAGGGTTTCTCTTTCTTCCCAGAGTCTTATATTCTCGTCAGGTTCACACGTGGAGGTAAATACCTCCCGCGGCTACCATAATATTAACAATGTGAAAGAGGATATCAAGATAAATGAGACTACAGATTGTTCTGAATGCTTCATCCATTCGATTTAGATACTTGGACTTTTTATGGATGATATTGGTTTTGTCTCTTTGTTCATGGTTAACATGTACAATCCTTTGCTTCGAAGATGCATGATCATCTTCTCCTTCCATGCAAAGAAGTTGTAAGGTGTAAGAATGAATTCTTTTGGGAATTCCATTGTTCCGCTGTCTTCAATCTTTGGTACCTGCAAAAATAACTTGGTGTGTATTTTCCCTAGTAGTTTGTCAGCTCTAATACAATGTAAATGTGTTGAACCTGCACTAAATATATCTAGTTGGGAATTGACATACACAGTTGTAGAGAAAATAGAAGAAAGGAGAAGTATGAGAGAAAGAATGGAAGAATTCTCATCAACCAAATGAATGAATGATAATTTACACATGATATACTCTGTATAACTCAACCAATGCGCACTGGAGGAGAAGCCAATGCACCATAGTGGTGGTCTAGAGTGATCTAGACACACACCAGTAGTTATGGGAGTAAACTGCCACCTAGTCTAGTCTCTCGGGAAGTTATGGGAGTGAAATGCCACCTAGCTGAGTTAACTAGTCTATCAGTTTTCAGTTAACTTAATGAAACAGAATGAAGTGAGGAGGAGATCAGGGAATCATGGGTAATGCACAAGTCTGGTGATGACCCCAAGGACAATGTGTATTAGCTGGTGATGATCTCAATGTTGCATGGTGATAATCCCAATGTAGCATCTAGACTCCACTCAACTAATCAAACTGAAGTGAAAAATGAAGAGAATATTCTCCCTAGAGGAATATTATTCCTAAATTAAAGGAGACTGAATAATGATTAATAAACATAGGAAAAACATTAGGAAAAAGAAATCCTAGGTGTGTGTGAAGTAACTCCAACATGTGTTTCCTTATGCTAATGTTATTAATGAAACTTTATTAGCATGGAAACATTGCATCAATAATCGTGTATAAGAAATAATAATTACACAAGACCCCAACACTCCAAGATGTCCAAGAGACTATTAAACTTCTTGTAACTGAATCTTTTTTGACTACTTATGAATAGGATGAGAGCCAAATGAAATGGGTTTTCTGCTTGTTTCACTTTTTGTAAACTTATTTAGAGCAGTGTTGATTAAGTCAACCACGACAAAAAGTCGGCGAGGGTCCGGAAAAAATTGTTTCGGCAAAAGTCGGCAAAAAATCGGAAAACCACGACAAACATTAAAAAATACAAAATATATTCATTTTTTTCAAAATTTTAAACATATAAAGCAACAACAACATCAGATAAACACATTGGCACATAAATATGGAGAAATCACTGATATATATGTAGTCACTAGTGGATGCCAAATAAAAAGTTATACATCAAAATGACATCACATATATAATTATAAAATGTATCTCATGATTCATCAACATGACGGAGTCTATAGATGTCTGATATATAATGAGTCAATGACAAATGAAACAAAACTAGCAGCTAGATAGCTATCTAATATCAACGTCGGCCTCCACCTCTCGGCCTTTTACGAGAAAATATAAGGGGTTGTTTGTCAGGCCTTCCCCTGACAGTAGAAGGCCCTGCATCTGATAGTGGATGGCCACTGGTGTCTGCAGGAGTAGATGCATCAATAAGTGTAGAAGGTTGTGTTGATGATTGCACATCACCCTCCATGATGTCTTCAGACCACTCCTCCTCGTCCTCCTGCTCCTCCTCTCCCTGTTTCTCCTCCTCTCCYTGTYGCTCCTCCAAGGCCTGTTGTTGTTCAGGTTCCTCATCTATCCATGCAGGTGCCWCCTCCATGGTAGGCATCTCAGACTCCACCCTCCACTTAGACAATACATCAATATTGTCCAAGGAAATGGCATCCACATTTGGTGTTCTGTCAATTTGCTTCAACCATAGTCGAAGATTGTAATGGACATACACCAAGTCATTGAGACGTGAGAACTCCAAACTGTAAGAGGGTCATAAAAAATTTAATGAGTTTTAACTTTTGAGGGTCATGACTCATAAAGTATAATATATTAGACGGTCATAGACTCATAAATTACAAATTAAAATAAATGTAACTGCTCATAAGTTCTAACCCGGTGCGTTTCTTTGAGTGTATTTGTTCAAATACACTCCAATTGCGCTCACATCTCGAAGAGGTACATGTTTGACTCAGGATTCAGATGGAAAATCTCTGTAAATTTGGTGCCCTTGCACCATAGTTTCGCCACCAAACATCTACAACAAATAAGAAAGAAAGATAACATAAATAAAACATAATTGAACTTTAAAATA
>ML782164.1:1162070-1184235 GCA_009831015.1 Picea engelmannii
ACCAAAAAAAAAAAAAAAACGTAGGCAAGCAAAGAGGCAAGCAAACTTGCAAAAATATATAGAAAATAAGCATTAACATTGAGGGATTTAGATACATACCTATGAATGGAAGATTCAACACCGATTGGCAAATGAAATTGAACCCTTGCTCCACTTAGAAATCCTTGATGGTTATGATGATGGTTGTTAAGTTGCCTCCACAGTGATTGAGGAAGACCACAAACCCTTCTCCTTCCTTCTCCACAAACAATGATTTAGAAATGACCAAAAAAAAGTAAAAAATCGGCCTTATGCCCGCGGATTAAGACGCCCAGTGACTTTTTCCATCGAACCGCGACTTTTAGGGTAAAAGTCGCCGACTTTTTCAAAAAGTCGCGACTTTTTCAAAAGGGTAAAAATCGCGACTTTTTAAAGGATAAAAATCGGGAGGGGGAAAAAGTCGCGACTTTTTCAAAAAGTCCCGAAAAATCGACGACTTAATCAACACTGACTTAGAGAACTTTAATTAGGAGAATCCATCTCTATCCAAGCCATTTTGGAGAAGATTTTGACGTCTTATGCTACAAGTGTGTGGAATTCCTCCTATTTCCTCGCTAAACATTGGAATCATTGTAAGATTATTTCTTTACAGTGAAGATTATTCTCATGTATAAGAAATGCATTATTGTTCTATTCTCTCTAAAATGTTTAGAATTGTGGTCATGGAACTACAATTAGTTGTCTAACTCTATACTATTGCATTTACATTTACATTTATAATTAGTCCCATCTAAATTTACATTTAACCTTATATGATTTAAAAAATATTTAAAAACTAGTAACAATTGTCAAACTTGAATATATATGGGTTCCTTGTTCCAAATGTGTGAGATATAATTGGGACCTATAGCTTGAGAGAAAACACTTGATGTTGAAGAGGACATTTGGCCTTGTAGGATATCAACACATACCATTGTTGAAGGAGGTATGTGATATCTACCAGTTGTATAACTGGAAATCTACCCACAAACTCTAGTAAGGTTCCTTCCTACTATCAGATCTTCAAATAAGTCACCAAAACCTATGTTTATATTCTCAAATTTTCATACAAGTCAATGCAATCTTACTATTGCAAACAATCCAACTAGATTATAGACAATGGCCACTTCCCCCACTTGCCATTCTGTCGAAAGGCACTTTCTACAACTCAATATGAGGGAGATGTGTAATTACTTCCATGCTCAACATGGAGTTCACACATGGCAATTAAAAAAATTATTAATATCAAAAAATATATATTTCAATGTCCATATTACTTCCCACTATGAGGGAGATGTGCAATTCCTTCAATTCTTTATATGGAGTTTACACATGGAATTTTTTCACGGAAAAAAATTGTAATTATATTTATATCATAATAAATAATATTACACTTTTGGAATTCAAGCAATGGGGAGGTGTTTTGGCTAAGGAAAGGGGATAGGGTTTAGGTTTTTGCAGTGTGTCAAGTGAGAGTTTCATCCTGAGTGGGAACCAAATGGAGGATCCACCTCAACTTGTGGACTACTCCAAAGATTTGTTTTCATAAGAGGATATATTTACGAGTCTGATCATTAACTCGGTCCTTGATCTAGAAACTTGTAGTGCCAACTCCCATAGGGTTTTGGAGGATCGCAAGGCGGGGGTTGTTAATACTCATCCAAATCCAGACACTCCCAATGTGTTTCCATTCATTCCTTCTGGCTCATGTCATACATCAATCCCCTCTCCATCGAGTTCCTCCTTATTGGGTTTTTAGGAGGGTGGAAAAAACATATTGACTTCACTATTGTCGCAAAGAGAAGATTTGGTTTGTTTCATCGATTTGTAGTTCAACCCCTTGTGTGACCAAGGTTTTTATAGGAATAGGGGTCTCTGTGTTTGTTGGCAGTCATCTGGGTGTCAAAGATTTGATTGCTTCAGGATTCCCCCAATGGTTTGTGGGGAAAAAGCGGAAAAAAATTGTGCGTTCACAAGGAGGTGATATAGCCCTTATTGCTGGAAAGGATTTGCAGGTATTGCAAATGGATCTAGATGGGAAGGAACTAGTTGGGAAATTTGGAAACCATTGAATATTCACAGTGGTTCTCTCTCACTGCATGGTGCATCATTGGGTGTCGGACCTGGGATACTCCCCCATTTTTTATTTTTTATCAAGAGGGTGGATCAGTGTTGTATTTAAGGATAAGGTTGATACTCATAAAATACTTTATGTGCATTGGTTTTGGGACCGCCAAGTTCTTTATGCAAAACCTTGGAACCCACTATTCGATGTCAATATCGAAGGTTTAAAAGCATCCCAGATTGGATAAAGATGTCGAATTTTCCACTGGAGTATTAGTCAGATGAGGGCCTTAGGGCCATTGGTAATGCATTGGGCACCTTCATAGTAGCTGACACCAGTTTCAAATCATTCTCTCGTCAATCAGTGGTGTAGATTCTAGTGGAGTTGGATCCCACTGAAGGTTTATATGAGTCCATGAAGTTGATTGTGGGTGATCATACTCATGTGTAGTTTTTGGATTACCTAAATGTTCCATTTTTCTATGTAATATGTCACGGCATTGGACATGTCGTGGAATATTGTGATAGGAAATTTATCGAAAAGAGGCAGAGGTTCCCCCGGGAGTCTTCTAATACTCAAGCATTTCCTACACTATGTATCAAACAAAAAGGTTCTTCCTTCCTCTATGCATCATGGAAAAAGTTATCTCTCAAAGACTTTTCAGAAATTTTCTCATCATGAAAATGTCGATATAGTTGTTGGTGACGTGTTGATTCTATTGGGTAAGCCCGGGCCCATGAATGGCGATCCAAATATTCCTAAGGAGCTACTAGACGTGGATATTGATCTCTCGATGGAGGAGTGGAGCAAAATTGAGGTATTATGGTTAGACAACAAATTCAAACAATCAATATTGAGTAAGTCCTCAAATACTGCGCATTTGGTTTCTTCCTCCTCGCATCTGGGTTTTCATTCTATGGAGGGAAGAGAGGGTATCATTGACTTCCTTGTTCCATCGGGGGTTTTCTTGTAAATATTGAGATTGATAGACTCACGAAGGAACCTGTTGTGGATCTTGCAAACAACTTTGGCCCAGATAAAGCTCTGTCTATGAGTTCTTGTAATATTCCCAACCAAATCTGACATAAAAAAAAAACAGATCTAACTAGTTGAGAACTTTCTTCAAACACTTTGTGTGTTTTCTCAACGTTCTTGGGAAAATCGACTCTCTTGTTGTCCCAACTCTCAAGGAATATTACTGATGTGTTTAGAAGGTCAATGGGATGAGTTCCAACCTCCTTAGAACCGCCAAAGTGTCTTCTATTATGATTATTTGTTTGTTGTTATGTATATGATAGTTTTCTCATTGATGCATTATGTCAAATAGATTGCATGCATGGTTGTAGCTTGCATTTCCATCCATGTTTTTGAGTTTAATATTGTATAAAAAAACATCAAATCATATGGAACACAGACTAGATTAAGCATAAGAGTAAATGCAAGAAATACACAACAAAAGCACAAATACCTCCACACAATCCTTTCTTGTTTATTTTTTATTAATGAATGTCCAATGGTAGTAATTTCCATATCTGTTATAAGTAATACAACAGCCACTTTATTGGCCTATAATGGCTCCAAAAGACAAGGAAATAGTTTCAACGATCCTCCTTTTCGATCCCCTAATGATGGCTACCCAAAAGATAAGTTATATCATGAAAAATCCACAAATTCCATACCCAGAAATGTGCCTTCCTTGTTGCTTACGCCCTGCTGAAATATGCACAATAAATTTGATATAAAATCTTCATGAAATGGCTGCAAATTGTAGATCTAATGATGGCTAACTCATATGTGAAGATCCCTTGGCTGTAGATGATAAATCTACTCATAAATCATTGGATCTCAAATCCCCAATACGCCCTCCTTCATGAAAGTCGCCCCACTGGTAGAAGCAATGAATGGCCTGATGAATACCCTCAAACATTGTTGTAATAAGGCACTATGGTGATGGCTAGAAACCCTGGAGTGACATCTACTAAGAATACAATCACCTCTGTTCAAATCGAACCACTCTCTCAAGATGGGTGCACCCTAGCTCTGTAGAAACCTTCCAATAATGTGCCCTGCCTCCACAAAGGCTCCTAGAACTAAATAGATCTGATGTAGAATGGTGAGGGGGGAATCTTTCACTCTCGTGACCAATCTTGGATCAATTTGGGTGGGATCTTTCACCACCTAGCTAATCTCTAGGGTTTGTTAAGTTAAAACCCTCAAAACCCCCAAGTGCATGGGCTCACTAGCAAGAAGTCAGATATCAAATGATAAAACAACATAATGAGAGAATAAAGGCCCCTATCTCTCTTTTATCTTCCCTGCTCACCTTGTCTCTCTAAGTGAATTTTTCTTTATTTAATTATTAATTAATTAATTAATTAAATCACTTTAATTAATTAATTAACCATTTTACCTCTCAAAAGTGGTTTATCTCTCCTTATGGCTTCTCGAGCCACTAAAATTCACTTATCATCATCTTGTCTTGTAGTGTTATTCCTCTCGATTCCGATGAGCTATTACACTAAGAGGTTACTCCAAATATTATGCCCAATATGACCTCCTTGATGATTTTAATTAACATATAGCCCAAAATAACTCAAAATTACAGAAATCGTCGAAATGCAATGGAACCAAAGCCAAGTTGTGCGGAATGGATCATGATGATGAAATAAGATGAGAGATGCAAGTTGGACCCCAAAAAACCCCTCAATAGCTCATGTACTCGCTATAACCTCCATCTGGCTATTTTGGTCATCATAACACTATGTAATATAATGATGTCCCAAAGTGGGGACATTACAGTCGTCCCTGCTAGAAAATTGTTTGTCCTCAAGAAATAACTGAATCAATCCATATATAATATCAGGGTCCCATGTCCACCTATGGGACACACAGTAGGCTCCATCCAAAGCTAAACTATCGTGCACTCTACCCCTGGGTTTCATATCAGGACGTGAACTGTAATACCTTGCGAAGCATAATCCTGTAACATATCAACACCATGATTCTCCTGCAAATGACACATGGCCTCAACCCAGAATGAGTCTATCCTCCAAGTCCATACCAATACTAACAAGGTCTCCACCAACTGAACATGTTGCTGCCATAGTGAGGTACTAAAAGACCTCCGTGAATCACCCTCAAGTGACGTGCTCCCCTCAATATTGAAGCTCAATGTAAATTCAAAGTGACTTTCCTCTGCAAGGATCCAATCACCTCCATTAGTCAATGAAATTCTCATCCTTGCAATCCTCAAGTCCCATGCTAGTCCTGCCCAATATCACCATGTTGACTATGCACTACTCTGATCGTGACTGTCTACTCACGGTATACATATTGGATCCCCCACTCCTGGATCCTCATGCTAAAATACCTGTGGAAACCAGACCTATTTTCAAGGAGTTGTACCTATAAAAGTAACTTTGTGGAAGTAACATCTTCCAAACCATCTCCATACTTGATCATGAGCATCAATAGGGAGAACTTGTCTCATCTCATAGGACAAGCCCCTACAATCCCTCTTAAAATCATCCAAGGGTGAAGTATGTTTCTCTCTGGCGCAACCCTACTAACTAGATGGACTCCCGGATCCCATGGAAAAATTGGAAGTTCATCACTTCCAATCCCCACTAACTGCTCATGTGTCATACTGATAATTGTCGGAAGCCCTCCATGCTCACCCTCATGAGAACATGTATCTGTGTCGCCCTCTAAGATATATTCTATCCAATGGCCTACGATGCCCACCATCATGCCCAAGGTCTCAATTGTTTGTCTCCGATGATCCACCCATGTCCTTCTTCATGCAATAAAAGAAATCATGTCAGGTGGTCCCAGCCTATAAACTCTCCATGTCCCCTATCGTTGTATATCTCCCCCTATGTTGTTGTCAATGATGAAAGCATCGGGAAAGGATAAAAGAAACATATGTAACTAACTGTAGGACTGTAAAGTATCATATTATTTGGTCAATCCCAAGGATTCAACCAAAATATCGTTCACCGATACCCATGGTAAATACTCGCATGTAGTCATCACCGAACCCCAATCATCAAGTACAACTGGGGGTAACTCCTCAAACTGTTGGTCAACCACTCTCCATCCATCATCGCTCATGCAACTGCTAATCATGTGAAGGTGATCTCCCAGATCAATACACTATTGCAAGGGAGAGTAATCTCCATGCTCTACTAAGTATGTCTCCTCCCTACAATCCAGTGCATCCCTCTGAATCCCACTGTGAACATCAGCATGTCTCTGTGAACTATCACTCACCACTGTATGCTCCGACATACTAATGTAATCTCGTGTATACTCTTGCAACATCATGGATCCTAGGTGTACTACTGGGTCAATCTCTACATGAAGGTCAACCAATCCTGGAACACAAATGGAAGTGTCCTCATAAATGCCCCTAGCTCTGGAGTCCTCATGCGTGTGTGAGTGATCGACTGTCTCAAATATCCTCGTGAAGGGTATCTCCTGTGACACATGGACATCCTCCTATGTCTTTGGATCATATCTCTCCATATTCATCAATGATCCTGAGTACTCCTCATGCTTCTCCATCAACTGGTGCTCCCCTGCTAAACCACCAACATCCCCTAGCAATGTGGCTGAAGGATATAACTGACTCTCTACTAAGATAGATGTAGTGGATCTCTATCTAAAATCCTCCATGAGCTCCTTTGATATGAACTCTGATTCTTGAAGGGATTCATGTGTGCCTTCCAAGAATCCGTGTGTGCTCCTCAACTCATAAGTGAGTCGGTCCACCTCCAACTCCTGCTCCCTCAAGGCCCTGTGATACATCTCGCCAACCTCCAATAGGTAGTCTATGTCCGTCAACAACTGCTGGTAGTCAGCCCTCATCATAGTCACTCTCTCCCTGAGAATATGAAAGTCATCCATGGAAAATCCCCCATCTGAACTATCATGTGTCATTGATGCCCTCCAACAACAATCTTCCACCAACGCATGTGTGTCATCAATGCCCCTAGTGGCCGCCATGATCATGTCCTCACCGACTCTCAATTGTCCTACAAAGTGTCGCGACTCCTTATCACAGTCATGTTGAGGTGCTACCTCATGCCCTTCATTGCTAGTGTCAACCATGGAATTCCCAACAACACTCTCTGCAAAAGATAAGGCATTGAACTTCCCAATGTCCCATGTGTTTCTAGGTCCTCCTGTATGCCACTGCACACCATCACCAACTGCTAGCTCCCTCTGAATCACACTGTATCATGTATGGGCAGTTGTATCCCCCTGTGCACTCACCCTGCTATTATCATCTGCACATGGATCCCATACAGATGTGTCCAGACACGTGTTATGTTCATCTCAACCAATAAGGAGTGCATCCTCATCACTCCCAACTGGTCCTGGAAGTAAGTGTCCCATCAAACTGTCTGTCTCGACAATATGATCGAACAATGGAGTCCCCAAAAGAGGTGACTCACTCTCCTCATACTGATAGGTATGTGTAAACTCCATTGTCTCCAAGTCATGTCTCTCATGCAGGTCCACCTGTCATGGGTGTGCAATCTTCACGCAGGGCTCCACCACTATATAAACAATGCCATTGATATCCTTATATGTCATGGCCATCATAGGTGTCTAAGAAGGTGCCAACTGTGTCACAGTCACCATAGGAAGCTCATCATGTCTAGGTGCTAACACGTGTGAATATTCACTAGTGTCACCACTCTATTGAAGTGTAAGGTCATCAACATTATGTGATATGACTATTAAAGCATAGGTGCTATCATCCAGTCCATATGATTGTCCCTCCAATGTGAAAGGGTCACTATCCTCCCCAAGTGTGTAAGAGTCACTAGCCTCTACAAGTGTGCAAGAGTCACTAGCCTCCTCGAACTTCTCTAAATATGAATCTATGGTTGCATCATGTATCTCCTCACCCTCACTGTCATAGTGCACCTCAACAATGTTCCTCTTACCTTTACCCCTACATCTATGATCTGGTTCCCAAGGCATTTTGTAGCCATAGCAAATTTGTCTGCTCCTAATGGGTGTAGGAATAATCTGTTCTTCCTTCCATCTAGCTCCTCTAGTTGTATTTTCTTCTGATATTCTGACCCAATGTGTAACCTCATCTTTGCTCCAACTAGGATTTTTAAAGGATACAAACTGATGGAATATTATTATACTTCTGAGAAGCTCATTGAGCGTTTGATATTCCCTCTCACAATAAAAAATCCTTCGAGAAAAATATGCAATATTCATCTCTCTTGTATTTTTGCATGCAAATCCCCACTGGCTGGGAGGATCAATGCTCTGATACCACTGTAATATTCCCAACCAAATCTAACATAAAAAAAATCAGATCTAACTGGTTGAGAACTTTCGTCAAACACTTTGTGTGTTTGCTCAACATTCTTGGGCAAATCGACTCTCTTGTTTTCCCAACTCTCAAGAAAGATTATTGATGTGTTTAGAAGGTCAATGGGATGAGTTCCAACCTCCTTAGAACCCCCAAAGTGTCTACTATTATGATTATTTGTTTGTTGTTATGTATATGATAGTTTTCTCATTGAGGCATTATGTCAAACAAATTGCATGCATGGTTGTAGCTTGCATTTCCATCCATGTTTTTGAGTTTAATGTTGTATAAAACAACATGAAATCATATGGAACACAGACTGGAGTAAGCATAAGAGTAAATGCAAGAAATACACAGCAAAAGCACAAATACCTCCACACAATTCTTGCTTGTTTATTTTTTATTAATGGTTGTCCAATGGTAGTGATTTTCAGATATGTTATAAGTAATACAACAGCCACTCTATTGGCCTATAATGGCTCCAAAAGGCAATGAAACGGTGTCAAAGATCCTCCTTTTCGATCCCCTAATGATGGCTGCCCAAAAGAGAACTTATATCATGAAAAATCCACAAATTCCATACCCAGAAATGTGCCTTCCTTGTTGCTTACGCCCTACTGAAATATGCACGATAAATCTGATGTAAAATCTTCATGAAATGGATGCAACTTGTAGATCTTATGATGGCTAACTCATATGTGAAGATTCGTTGGTTGTAGATGACAAATCTGCTCATAAATCACTAGATCTCAAATCCCCAATACGCCCTCGTTCATGAAATTTTCCCCACTAATAGAAGAAATGAATGGTTTGATGAATACCCTCAAACACTATTGTAATAAGGCGCTATGGTGATGGCTAGCAACCCTGCAGTGATAGCTACTGAGAATTTGATCACCTTTGTGCAAATCGAACCACTCTCTCAATATGGGTGTGCCCTAGCTCTATAGAAACCCTCCAATAATACGCCCTACCTCCACAAAGGCTTCTAGAACTGAATAGATCTGATGTAGAATGGTGAGGGAGGAATATTTCACCCCCGTGACCAAGCTTGGATCAGGTTGGGTGGGATATTTCACCACCGAGCTGATCTCTAGGGTTTGTTAAGTCAAAACCCTCAAAACCCCCAAGTGCATGGGCTCACTAGCAAGAAGCCAAATATCAAATGATAAAACAACATAATGAGATAATAGAGGCCCCTATCTCTCTTTTATCCTCCCTCCTCACCTTGTTTCTCTAAGTGACTTTTACTTTATTTAATTATTAATTAATTAATTAAATCACTTTAATTAATTAATTAACCATTTTACCTCTCAAAAATGGTTTATCTCTCCTTGTGGCTTCTCGGGCCACTGGAATTCACTTCTCATCATCCTATCATGTAGTGTTATTCCTCCTGATTCCGATGAGCTATTACACTAAGAGGTTCCTCCAAATATTATGCCCAATATGACCTCCTTAGTGATTTTAATTAACATATAGCACAAAGTAACTCAAAATTACAAAAATCATCGGAATGCAATGGAACCAAAACCATGTTGTGTGGAATGGATCATGATGATGAAATAAGATGAGAAATGCAAGTTGTACCCCAAAAAACCCCTCAATAGCTCTTGTACTCGCTATAACCTCCATATGGCTACTCTGGTCATCATAACACTCTGTAATATAATGATGTCCCAAAGTGGGGACATTACAGTTCTCATAAGGAATGTTCATCCAACTTTTTTTCTATGTCTTCGGGGAGGGACCCCATTTCCTCATGCCTCATATGTCTTCTCAGGGTCCTTCCACTTCTGGGGAATTGGGTTATGTCTTTGTCAAAGATCCCTGACCATCTAAGGCACGACGCTAATCTGCTCTAAAACATGCTCAGGAAAAGGCTTCCCGAGAGGTGTCTTAGGGCCATCAACGACTTATTTTCGAGGTACTTAGAGAAATTGTTTACCCTCTTCGGTTGCCTCTATGAAAATTGTGTCGGCTAACATGAGGGGTCTTGGGGGAAGACCCAAAAATCTCTCCCTTTGAAGATTATTGGGCAGGATCACCCTGATAGTGTTCATTCAGGAGACTATGGGGCATTGCAATCCAATTATCTCAGAGCTCACAAAACTCTTTCTGGGATAGGATTTTATTAGACAGGACTTTGAGGGTTTGTCGGGGGGTATCATTACTAGTATCACACCATCCATATCTCTCATAAGTTGATTTTTTGTGAAATTAGGTCTTTTCTCGAAGATCCAATGTGAGGAATTGGATTGATCATTCTTGTTATGTAATAACTATGGTCCCTATATAGACAGGGAACCCTTTTGGAATCATTTTCTAGACATTCATGCGGTTCTGTCAAAGAATGTTATCATAGGTGGGGATTTGAATTTTTCCATAGGAAGGGAGGAAATCTGGGGGGACTCGGTGAGGGAGGACCCCTTATCATAATTCTTTCTTAAAAAGTTGGAGATATCAGGGCTAGTGGATGTGGAATCGATCACCCTTAGACCTACCTGCAGCAACAATAGGTCCAAATAGGAGGGTTTTCACAAGTGGTTGGACTACTTCTTGGTTCATCATACACTTTTGCAGAACATTGGTGTTTATATAACATGAGATAGTAAAGTAAAATGGTTGGATCACTTTCCTATATTTTTTGAACTGGATGGTTTGAGGAGTCGGTCAGGGGGTGCCTTTCAAATATAACCCATATTGGTTTGAGCTTGATGAATATTGGGCTTTAGTGGAAGAGAAGTATGATATAAACATTGGATCTGGGGCTTCACATCAATCCGTTGTTTCTCTCAAGAATTTGAAGAACAAGGTAGTTCAATGCGATATTGATCATAGAAAGAAACGAGACAAAATATTACTTAGTATTGAAGAAGAGTTGGAACGCATTTGTGATGTAATTTATTTGTGTCAAGATGTCTCGATGGATATCGAACATGTTTGGCACGTGGAAACCACTCGGCATAACATTTTAGTTGAACATGAGAAAGAGTGAAGGATCAAGGATCAAGAGCGAGTCTCTATAGCTGGAAGTGGGAGATTTGAATACTAAATTATTCCAGCAATATGCACCCAATTATCATAATAGCTTCAATACCATACAAGAGTTATAGGATGCAGATGAATCTAAAGTCCATGGTTTCTCTGACCTGGCATCTTTGGGCATTCAAAATTTTCACTCTTTTCCAGGAATCTCCACATTTCAACATGGACTTCGCACTCAAGCTCCTATCTTATTTTCCACATCTGGTGGGGGAAGAATAAAATCAAACTATCTATAATGAAATTACAAAAGAGGAGCTTTGGGTTGTTTTAGGTACTTTTCAAAGGGAAAAGAACCCAGGGCCTGATGGATGGTCAGTAGAATTCTTTGAGGATTTATTTTATTTTTTGGGTGACGACCTTTTGAGGGTTGTTGAAGAGATTTTCATCTTTGGAAAAGTATTGGGCAACATCAACTCAACATTCATTGCATTGATTCCGAAGGTGGATTGTCCATCGACCTATGATGACTTTTGTCCCATAGCTTTGTGCAATTGTTTATATAAGATACTGGAAAAATTTATTGCTTTGAGACTAAAACTGATCTTGTCAGGGATCATTACTTCTGAGTGGTTTGGTTTCTTGAAGGGGCGTTTGATCCATGCAGCCACCGGATCTGCCCAGGAAGGTATTCACACTATCAAGATGCAACGAAAACATGTATTGATGACCAAACGTGATCTATCAAAGGCATATGATCGCATGTCTTGGTTATATCTTCGGCTTTTACTTCTCCAAATTGGTTTTGATTTAATTGTGGTAATTGTGGTTAATTGGGCGATGCCTTGTGTTTCATATGTTCAATTTGTAGTGCTAATAAATGGTGCAGGTTCCCCCTTCCTTTGGTATGGTCTTGAGCTTTTCCAAGGGTTCCCATTATTTCCTTATTTATTTCTCTTACGATTTGATGGCATTAGCCATGCTATTTTTTAGATGACTAGAGTTCATCAATTTCAAGGAGTGTGTATGGGGAAATTAGTGAAATTAAATCACCTTTCGTTCGTGGACGATATCTTATTATTTTGTCACTATGTGGAAGCTAAGGGTCGGGTTCTCAAAGGGGTGTTGGATATGTTATGTGGTGCAACTAATATGGTAATTTAATATTAGGAAATTTGTTATCTATTTCCTTGAATGTGATGAGGTCTCCCGTCAAGTTGTGGCCAATCTTTTTTTCTATCCCGCCTATGACCTTAGTGATGCATTAAAATATATGGGATATAGAGTCAAACCAAATTGCTATAGCCTGGGAGATTAGGGATGGCCGGTATCAAAAGTTGAGAAGCGAATCACATTGTGGTGTAATAGATGGATCTCCAGGGGCGGTCGTCTCACTCTCATAATATCGGTCATAGAGGAAATATCGGTTTATCGCCACCTCATGGCTAGTATTTCTAAGGGCACCCTGACTAGGATCGGGAAATTGTGTTGTAATTATATATGGAAAGGTAATATAGAGTATCTTGGATCTCATTTAGTTAATTGGAAGCTTCTCTCCTGACCTAAATCACTTGGTGGTTGGGGGCTCAAGGAGCTGGCAAGTTTCGGAAAATCCCTGGCAACGAAGTCACTCTAGGTGTTCCTCACTCGGGATATCCCGTGGAGGAACATTTTATGTGAAAAGTATAGTATCCTAGATCGATTCTTGATTGGATTCAAAGCCCTCGAAAGGAAGCACCTACCACATCTATGCAGTGGAAGAATTTATTTGTTTCATTTCCAATAGTTGGAAAACACTTTCCCTGGAAGGTAGGGTTTGGTCAACAGGTTCAAGTGGGTCGTGATGCGATAGTGGGATGCAACATGGCCATTTTTCTGTTGATTTAGTTTTCCATTTGTAAGAAAGAAACTTATGTACTCTAAATTGCTTAGGTGATTGGGATCTTCTACCACACTTTAGAGTCGGGGTTGGAAATCAGCAGGTTCATTGCACTTGAAGGCAAGATGGGTTGCACGCTAGAAATATTATCTTCAAGCTTTGTTAAGAGAACACATCAAATTGTGAGATCAAGATGATGAGTTAGTTTGGGCATACAATCTATCTAGTGGTCGATATTCGACAAAGTTATGCTACTAGGCATTGTGTGAAGATAAAATAGAGGTAGAGTGTTGGTGGTTCAAACAAATATGGAAAATCAAGGGATCCCCTAACGGTATCCTTTTCTTTTGGCTTATTCTGATGGGAAAGGTCTTAACCTGGCATCGTTTGCATCGTCGAAGCAAGCAAGAGCCTTGTATATGTGTTTTACGCAAAGGGGTTGAGACCAATTTGCATTTATTCAAATTCTGCCCTTATTCTTGTCAGGTGTGGAATGAAGTCAATGCATAGCTTGGGATGGGTCAGGTTTGGGAAAAGGTTTATATTGAAGTAGGCTTCGAGGAGTTCTTTACTTCACTAGGACTGAAAATTTTCCGTGTTATTCCTATTTTGGTATCCAAGGGTATTTGGATGGATAGGAATGCGGGCCTATTTGAAGCTAAGTCATGGCCTACATTTAAGGTTGCACAACAGTCTGAGTGGGCCTAATGGTTAAGAACATGTGTTTCCTCTTAAGAGGTCACAAGTTCAAATCCATAGGGGGGTAGGGTATGTATACCTCCGTAGAATTTACCAGTCAAATCGTTGGGCGAAGGAGGGTCCCTTGTCCCACAAACAAGGGGGTCTCATACACCAATTTGGTGTGGCTTGGTCGTGACCTTAAAAATAGATTATTATTATTATTATTATTACACTACAAGATGAAATCGAAGCTTCAAAAGGTTTGTCATTTAGATCCGGTGACGATTGACAAATCAAAGCCATGGGGATATTTTGATGGCACATGCCAAGGTGAGAATAGGATTTGTGGCATTGGGTTTCTACTTTTTTTCTCAGATTCCTTCTATATTACTGGTAGTGGGCACTTGGGTGCTAGAACCAATAATAGTGATGAGCTTCAGGCTCTTCTTGAGCTCCTTCATTGTGTAAAAAAATGCAATATTGGTTCTTTACAAGTTTTGTGGGACTCCAAATTGACTGTAGATTGGATGAACAATATTCGTCTTATTGAAAACTTGGAGTTGCTAAACATTGGGATGATCTTAGAGTCTGTGTCTGCTACTTTCCAAGATATCTCCTTCAGTCATATTTATCGTGAAAATAATTATGTTGTTGATCAGTTGTCTAAAGAGGCTTGGACACTGAATAAAAACCTATTTTTCTTGAAGGAATTATCTTATGGGAGGGTGAGCTCTCACAGGGAAATCAAATTATTATATTTATGATTGTTACAAGTTTTATGTTCTATGTTCATCTGGTGTAGTCTTGGGACTATTTAGTAAAAATTTTGGACACTTTTGGGCCTATCATTAGTGGATGGCGGGTTTAGTTTGCAACTTATAGGTGATATTATGATTGGAGATGCACAGTAGCGCCTAAGAATTGTAACTTTTATACAATGGAATAAAAGTTATGCTTTTTAAGGGGAAAAAAAATAGTATTACATTTTTTAGATACTTATCAACATGTCATATAATTTTATAACAAAGAGTTTGTATATGTCATTTGTTGCATTTTATCTATCTCAAATCCAATAATAATAATAATAATCTAATTTTAAGGTCACGACCAAGGGAGACACCAAATTGGTGTATGAGACCCCCTTGTTTGTGGGACAAGGGACACCATCCGCCCAACACTTTGACTGGTAAGGTATACATACCCTACCCCCCTCTGGATATGTCAAAAATGTCATTCATACAATAATTTGCTTATACAGTTTTCCATATAATCCAATTATACACTCTTCAATTTTCCTCAAGTTTAAGGTGGCATTTAAAAAATATTATTAACAAAAAAATGATGTCAATGTTGCCTATAAATAAAACATTTCAATATCAACTTTATATATATTGAAATATATAGAGAGAGAGAAAGATGAAATATATAGAGAGAGAGAGAGATGTTTTCTACATCTTGGTATGAAGGAGATATGTTATTCTTTTAATGTTTAACATGGATTTGACAAGTGAAATTTAAAAAAATATTAATAACAAAAAAAATTCAATGTGCCTCATAAATAAAATATTTCAATATCAACATTATATATATATATATATATATATATATATATATATATAACAATGTTGGTTAAAACATTTCAATGGTGTCCTATATGAGGGAGAGGTAATTTCTTATATGTTGAAAGTGGAGTTGACTAAGGTCACAATGGATTAAGGTCACACTTACAAAAGTTACATCCAACAACACCAAATTGGTGTATGAGACCTCCTTGTTTATGGGACAAGGTACATAAAGAACCTATGTAGATTTATCTTAACCGGAGATTTCATACATGAAGAGGAGTTTGGTGTATGAGATCTCTTTGTTTGTGGAACAAGATGCATAAAGAATTAATGTAGATTTATCTTAACTTAGGATTTATAATACATGAAGAGGAATTCTATTCATTAAAGTTAAAAAATAAAATTAACTGGAAAAAATTGAGAAAATGTTTACATCTTTAAATCCAAATCCATATAATAGATTCAAAGTTAAAAATGGATTTTAGCTAATTACCCCTAAAGGCGTACACATATTGACAATGGGTACATTTAATAGGTTTTTAGTTCTTAATACGTTTTCTATGGACGAGATTAAATATGCTTAGAATATTCTTAGTCGTCACAATAAATGAATGGCTCTGATTTCATCCATTAACTCCGGAGCTGTTATAAAGACATCTGTTTATATGTTTATAAAAATTAGTGTGTTCACTAACTTATTGCCACGTCTACCTGATTAAAAAATATTAAAATATTAAAATAACCGCGTTTTTGTGCTGGCATCACCAGCAGTCGCTAGAAGTTTAACAGCGCTGCCGCGTTCACCAGCCGCGACTTAACAGCTGTGCTAGTTCTAATTCATTTTAGATTTCCAAAGTTTTGTAAGGCAGACCTCCATGTGCACGGCAGGGAATCCACGTGGCAATCTAAAAATAAGCGCAACTCTTCCATTTAGAGGTACCATCCACCTAAGCTCTGCCTCCCTCCAGTCCTTGTGATCCTCTCCCAATTCCCACCAAATCCTCTGGCAATGGCAGTAAGGCCATCACGCACTCCTCCTATTCCAGCTGAATATTAAACTCCACCGCCTTCCTCAACCCCCTGCAGTGTGGATTTCCATGTTTCCTTGACTTGTACTGGTAGATTTCCCATGCCGCAATCACAAGAACGAACATCAAGATCGCTCCAGAACATCAAGAATTTATTTTCCTTCAGAAACCCTGCACCGATGGTTCGATTAATAAATAAAGTAGTTCTGCAAACTAAGAGCTCCTATGCCCGAAGAAAACACCACACTCGGCAGATTAAAGCTAGAATTCACAAGAATCAACGGTATTTTCCTCTGTGTTTGACCGTCCTTCGGTAACCCTATTACCGAGGGTTTGATCAAATGTATCACAGACGCCGGCGAACCAATAAGATCGAGAAATTCCGCAAACGAAGGGTTTCTGTGCCAAGAAAAGCCCTTAATTCGGGTATTCACAACGGAGACTTCCAATGTATGACTTACAGACCCAACCGAAGGTAAAGATTGTATAATTACGTGAACTTAATGGTTTCTGCACCGCCAAATACAGCAAAATACAGTCCTTTGCCCCGATCGGGATACAAATTTGGGGTTTCTGAACAGATCCGTTCAAAGATTCAATTTAGCGAAAATTCCTTACCTGACCTAAAATTCCTCAAAATCAATTCAAATGTCACTTGGTAAGCCGAATTCCGAATTCAACCAATTTGAGCTCGTGCGAGTCGCCGAATTCAATTATTTTATTTAAATAAGATCAAATAAGATCGTCTCTGCAGCCCAGCCCAGGATAAGGTCCGCTGCCCAGCCAAGCCCACCTACCTTTATCTGAACTTATTATTTACTTTCTCTCCTACTCCATATGGCAATGGCTGAAGCCGAAGCCTTTATAAAGTCTATTGAGATTCATATGTTTTATCTCATCCTTTCTGGATTTGAATTTATGACTTTATAAAAGAAAATATATGTTCTAGGTTCACTTAATAAAATATTTTATGAGAAGAGATATTAATTTTATTTGATCACTAGCACTAAGTTTAAATTTCTCTTAACAAAAATATAAAATATAAAAAAACTAGCATATCTTTAAATAAACAAATGAAAATGTGTAAAGAGAAGTTTTCATATTAATGTTTTTAATTGAAATCATAAAAATATTGCAATTAAAATGATCTTATTTAATATTGGTTCATTATTTTGATGATGACCTTTTAAAATAATTCTCAAATTGGTGAAAAGTTTTTATATTTTGAAAAGAATGATATAATTAAATATATGATCTTAAAGGTATAAATTTTATTTTAAATATGATAACGAAGATTTGAATGAAGATGGAATTTAAAACTAATATGTTTTGGTCTCATAACTTTTGGTGGACAAAAAAATTAATAATAATATTTGCATTCATGAACTAAAAAGTTGTAAAATAAATTATAACATTTAGTTGTCTTGAGATTCTATCATCAAATGTAAGATCCTCGAGATAGGAGAATGATGCTGAAATCAATTTTGATTTATGGGACCTTGTAAAAGGTAAGGAAATACATACTTAACGTTAAAATTTTGTTTTTATATTCAAAAAATATATTTCTATATTCAAAAAATATTTCTATATTCTAAATTATTATGTTTTTTTATTAACTTAAAAATATATATATAAACATTCATATGTGAATAAAAGTAAATCTAGTTAGCTATAAAATATTCATCCCCCGATTCAGGTGACAGAGGGCAGCCAATCTAGGACTCTCAGACCCATAAGATCCACGGGGAGTCGCGACGCGGGTTTCTAAGCACCACGCGGAAGAACCCAACCTCCATCCCATACAAACCATTAATTGGGTTTTATGGCCTTTAATTGGGCTAGAGCTGGTGGGAAGGGAGCCTTCAGAGTTGAGATATGTGACAGCAGCTAGGGTTTACCCTGTTAGAATATAATGGATGTGCTCGTTTTACCATTGACAATATCTCTATTGTCACCGAACCATAGGTCGAAGCCACCCTCCGAGCACCTTAACCTTGACAGTGAATCACTCTGGAAGCAAACCCTGGGCTAGATAGCCAAACAAAGGGTAGTGCACCTTTCCCCAAGGATAGTGCACCTCCAAACCCTAGCCAAGAGATAGTCCAAGCCAAACGTGATCTGCTAGCTGCAGCAACTGCAATGGCAGCTCTCCTCAAACCTGCGCACAAGACTGGGCACTGCAGTCCGCACAAGTTGTTGCTCTACAATTCTGAGACTGCTTGCCAGAATGAGAACTAGCCTCCTGTATTTATACTAATTATGGCTAACTACCTGGGCCAACTTCTCATTCTGGGTATCTGTCTGTTCAGTATATATTATTATTTCTGGTCGACTTCTTCTCTTGGAGGCTAATAACCTAATATAAATTATCTTCTTGAGCCAACAAGTCTTCTAGGGTTATTAGCCAACTCATTAGGGTTTCTTCTTACTTCCCGGAGTATTCTATCCTCGTCAGGTTTACATGTGGAGGTAAATACCTCCCGCATCTACCATAATATCAACACTCCCTCCTAGCTAGGGAGGTATTACAGGTAATGGTCTTGAGCACAAAAACATGTCATTCACTCGATAGCATCAACATAGTTGTATAGACTAGATCATGACTAGATCATGAGCACTATCATCATCATCAGTGTCATCAGTTGCATCATCTCTCGAAACCATACTCTATCTGAGTAATCAGACATGATTCTCACTCCACATAGTGATACAAGAACCATTCTTCTAATCTAGAGGAGTAAATGCTCTGAACCATTTTTCGTCTGGGAAATCTCTGTCATTTGATTATCCATCTAACTGATAATCATTTCCAATACTGATGATAGTCTTCAAGACAATTGAAACAAAATAGAACACAAATGTGTCTTATCTATAATAGTACATAACTACAATCCAGTGGTACACTACCACACCAAGTAACACACAAGTACTTGATCAGCAACGTATAGTCACAAACAGTGGAACACATCCACCACAGTAGTATACATCTACTGTCATACAATCTTCATAACAATCATCTGATATCAACTTGCACATAAACAATGTTATGATATAAACTGAATCATCTGGGCCAATCTTTCACTCACATCTGTGAGAACTGAAAGAATATATGCCCTTAGAGTAGAACAATGAGATATCTAGACTATTCTTCTCAAGCAAGGAAGAATAATTTTCATGTATTTTGAGCCTGGACCATTCCCCACCCTGGGCCATTCTTCCTACACTAATCAAAGTGCACCCTAGAGAGAATGTATAAACCCTAAGGAATGTCTGTCCCTGATTGTTGAGCCTGGACCATTCCCCACCCTGGGCCATTCCTCCTACGCTAATCAAAGTGCACCCTGGAGAGAGTGTATAAACCCTAAGGAATGATTGTCCGGACCATTTCCTCTGTTAACCACAAAAGGAAAAGATTGTTCTGTACCAACCTCCAAAACGGACCATTCCTCATGTTAACCACAATGAGAAATCGTTGCCCGGTGAGGCGGGCCAGTCTTCTTGAGTAACCCTCAAGAAGAGAGGCTGCCCTAGACCACTCCCCATATTAACCACAATGGGAAGTCGTTGTCTATGATACATCAGCAATCTGGACCATTTCCCATGTTAACCACAATGGGAAATCGTTGTCCGTCAGAAATCTCAATCCACTTTCTGAACAGGAAATAATCTGCTCATCCTGGACCATTCTTCGAACTGAAAAATGATTGTCCATCAATCAATAATACATCAGTGCTCCCTCCCAACCTGGGAGTCATCTCTTCCTTTTTCAATAAGGAATTTGTTTCCACGAGCTCTAGCTTGAGTACGCAAAACTCTTTCATCTTGGATAGAAGCTTTACCAAAATGTTTGCTTATCTGCTCATCTATGGATATATGTATTGGAGAACCACTTTCTCCTTTCTGGACTTCATCACGGATAATGTAATGCTTGATTTCAAATGTACTTTGGTTTGGAACACTGGTTTTCTCTGAAGGCTTCATGTAGCTCTGATCAATAGAGTATATCATTGTTGGAAAACTAGAACATATCTATGTGGCACTTCTTCTGTCATCATGAGATCTGATCTACTGAGTAATCATCTTGATACAATATATTTGTTATAGAAAATATTCACCACACTTTTGTTGTGCACTAGTGGTTCTCCACCAAGTTGTCTTTTTCTATCTACATGCAAGGGTCTCTTTCTAGTATGCCTCAAAGTCTTGAGGTTGCTCTTCATACGCTCTTTATTCAATTTCTCTGGAGAACATTCTTTGCATTCATATGATGTATAACTCCAACTCATGGATGTTGCGGATGATATAATGACTCATGTAGAGATATGTCTAGTTTACTGGAACAAGTAATCATCATAGTCTTCTCCCTCCATCTGGGAGAACCTCTAGTACTAGATCTCTCAATGATTTCATCCATAAATCTTTCATACATTGTTCTTCATCACGACTTTCAATTCCTCTGCTTGATTGTTTTTATTGAGTTCATATCAGGCTGGTAATCTTGTGACTGGTTGTTCTGGCTTCTCTTTCTTTCTTGGAATCTTCATGTTCTTCCTGATGTTTTTCTTTAGCTCTTGGGTCCATGAAGTTTCTTATAGATTCCATGCCCTAAAGATTCCATTTCTTTCTTTCATCATAGGATCACGGTTATGGATGGACAACTAGGGATACTTTAAGGCTTCTCTTTGAAGAAGACTTCTTCTGCGGTTGAACTGAACATGTACTGTCTTTCATGGCTGCTACCATACTTCATTATTTTTAATGGATCATAGGATTAGCTCCCTCCTAATCCTTGCTTCATGTATGAGTGCATATAATCAGCTCCCTTCGTCTAATAGAGTCCATGCTTCCGTCTACATCCTTATTGTCTTCTACAAGAACGTTATAAGTCTTTCTCTGACTTCTTTTTGTCTTTGCTTCTTCTGAGTCTCTTCATGATTTATTTGGCGTATTTCATCCTTCCATGTGTATTATATTTATGATATCAATCCTTATATTGTATAGTTATTTTTGGAATACATTATCTTTCAAGGGATAGATATACAAGATATGTACAGAGACGATACAAACGAGATATGTACAAGAAATAAGAAGAGTATTGTTACCTTTAGAGGAAGAAGTCTCTTTCATCCTGCTTAGTCTTCTTTGTAGGTTCCTTTTCTACGGCAACTGATGCTTCATGTTTCTCCTTCCTTTTCCTTAGCTCGGGACAATGATTTTCGTAGTGACCATACATTCGACAGTTGAATCATTGTATTTCTGAAATGTCTTTCTCTTGATTTGGCTTCCTCCTTGAGCCAAACTTCCTTTTGTTCCTGAAGTTCTTGAATCTTGCTGTGAAGGATTGATCATCGCACTTCTTTTGGGGTTTCTCTTTTGCACTAATCCTTGATTCTTCTTGAGCACGGCAAGTCCAAAGCTCTTCAAATGTCGAATACTCTTTTCTTGTGTTCATGCTTGTGGCAAATGCATCCCACGTCTTGGGAATACCATTAAGTGTTAATGTTTATGTCATTATTATAGTTCTTTGCATTTCAATAGATAAGAGCATAATAAGAACAAGATCACTGAGAAATACACATTCACAAGAGACACAACATTTATCCT
>ML782164.1:1192193-1202629 GCA_009831015.1 Picea engelmannii
GAAGCCACCCTCCGAGCACCTTAACCTTGACAGAGAATCACTCTGGAAGCAAACCCTAGGCTAGATAGCCAAACAAAGGGTAGCGCACCTTTCCCCAAGGATAGTGCACCAACAAGAGCTGATCAGATGTTCCAAACCCTAGCTAAGAGATAGTCCAAGCCAAACGTGATCTGCTAGCTACAACAGCTACAATGGCAGTTCTCCTCAAACCTGCGCACAAGACTGGGCACTGCAATGTGCACAAGTTGTTGCTCTGCAATTCTGAGACTACCTACCAGAATGAGAACTGGCCTCCTGTATTTATACTAATTCTGGCTAACTGCCTGGGCCAACTTCTCATTCTGGGTATCTGTCTGTTCAATATATATTATTATTTTTGTCCAACTTCTTCTCTTGGAGGCTAATAACCTAATATAAATTATCTTCTTGAGCCGACAAGTCTTCTAGGGTTATTAGCCAACTCATTAGGGTTTCTTCTTTCTTCCCGGAGTATTCTATCCTCGTCAGGTTTACACGTGGACGTAAATACTTCCCGCAACTACCATAATATCAACATACCCTAGCCGCAGGCCGCACCAAAAAAAAAAATTGTCTTGCTTTCTCTTCGATCTTGTCCGCCTCTCCCACTGGATCGCCCTCGTGCCTGCCGCATTTGGCAAATGGTGTATGGTTCAGTCTATTTTGGCTTACATCAGAAGCTCGAGTTTCCTCCTAGAGTTTTTTATCTAGGTTTTTTCCTTCACAGCGCATTTCCCCTTTTCTTTTGCCTTCAAGGTCGCGACGGTCTATGGGAGGTTTTCTCTGGAGTTGGTCACGGTCCCTCTGAAGCGGATATGTTCTTCTTTTTCCCTTTCCAGTGTTTTGCTTGGCGACCACACTCTCTTTAGTGCAGATCTGGTCTTCAATGTTTCTTCTCGATCTGTTGCTATGGTTGAGGATGCTTTGTTCATAATCGGTTGCCTTGCGGTGGTTTTTCCTTTGTATTTTGTTCTAGTTCGAATCCTTTGATGTCGGATCTGTCGATTGTGAGGTGTCGATCGTTTGATGATGCAGTCATTTGGTGCACACTAAGGTTTTTCGGGTGTATTTTTGGGTGGATCTAGCTTATCCATCCATGTTGGTTCATTCAGGGATTAATGCAAATGTCACTGTTTTCCTGTAGGATTTTGGTGGTTGGGGAGGCTCTGCGTTCCTCTTGGGTCTCGATTTTTTGTGGAGTGGATGTTGGGATTTCTGCTTCTTTTCTGGTGTTTGGGTAAGAGCTTTGAGGTCCTCTCTTTTTGGGCATGCAACGTTGATTGAGGGATGTGGTCAACGCTTTGAGGTCTTGTTTAGGGCATGCAGTTTTTGGCTTTCTTTTCTATGGATGCAGGCCTTCTAGTATCGATTTCACCCCGCTTCTGGTTCTTTGGAGGTTTTATTTGCTGCTTTGGCCTGGTTCGTCCAGGTTCTCACTTGGTTTTCCTCTGTTGTGTCTTCTTTGCTGAGTTTTGTAGCTATTTTCTTTGGAGATTTAAAAGTGTGATGGGGCCACATTTAGTGGGCTATCTTCTGCTACATCTTTCTTCCTCTCATGGTTGAAATTTTTATCCAGACTAAATGCATGCTTTCAGCATGCATTATTCAAAATGTAATTTTTATTTCTTTTAATAAAAGTTACATTTTTTTTTTCCTTTGGAAAAATTGGGCTCGAGTTGGCTAACATGAAGGCTCTTTATTACAGTTATTACAACCATCCCCAAGAAGCTTCAATCATGAGGGACAAGTCTCCTCATTGGTTCTCCCCACCAAATCGTACACGCAGGGAGTTACAGCTGATGACCATTGGCCTACATCATTGAATCCACTTTGAGTACGAGCCAAATAGAAATTCAAGACACCATATAGGAAGGAAAACGAGCAATCCAAAAGAACGAAGGATGGCATGCTTAGTTAATCGAGATAAGCATTTGCTCCAACGCAGTGTTTGTGGCTTTGTCAATCGTTGCAATGATCAAAAGATCTTCAGAAGCATCACCAGCTCTCACCTTCATTCTCCTCGACCGACAAGGGTTACACTCGAGCTTTGGTTGGGCTCCATGGACAGGTACAGATCACGCGGACATGGGAGTGCCCATCGAACTCGTCTTCCACTCCCTCGAGCGCACCAGGATGCAATCACAACTGTGGAGAATTATTATGCCCTCACTACTCCAGAATCTCAAGGTGACATGGACAGGCTGGAAAACGAGGTTCGTCAGGAAAGGATTAACACCCCGAATGCAGAAATTGATGTTGAGCTCATGCCCTGGATTCCTGATACAAGCCCAACCCGTGCAAGAGATACAAATTATTTCCGCACCATCGACCTTTATTGGCATATAAAAACACTTCTTAGTAAATCCATAATTGATAGGGTCGCTTCCCATAATGACCTTGCTAGACATATTGAATACATTCAGTTGCAAAATCAATTGTTGGATAAGAAATCAACCATCATGGAAGCCAAAAATGACATCAACTTCAGCATCAATGGCAAGGAAACCCCCCAAGTTCCTCGGGATGATCCTCCCTCCTCCTTTGTTTAATTTGAAATGACTGGCTTTCTTCTTTTCTTTACTATGTAGCTATATCAAACAGGATGCAAATTCTCAAACAATAGATCATCTTTTGGATAGTTCTTGTATAAAGTTACACAGTCTATTTTTTGGTATATGTGTCTGTAAGTCTATGTCATGATATTAATTATTAATATGTTATATAATGATGTTGATGATGGTTAACTTCCATTAAGAGCAAATTTAGTTAATATAAATAATTATAAAGTTGTCGATTCGATTTAACTTGAGTTGTTGTTTGTGGTCATGGAGTATGACCTAAAATTGTTTATGCTTAGCTAAGAGCTCATCTTCGTCGGACATAAGGAAACACGTTAACGTCCCAAGATCTAAAGGCATCTGGCAGGAGTGAAAGCTTGTTCATTTACGAACCACCAACGGGTTATTTCGGGTGGTGTGGTTTTCCTTAAATAATGGTGATGAGTCAACCCACATTCGCAGATAGCACCTAGTGTTGGTTGTCCCCACTACTGGTTAACAAATGAGTTATGATAGGTTTTCCCAATGTGTGAAAAAAAACTTGAATTGTTCTGTGATGAAGTATTATCTTTACCAACTAAATTTTATTCTTATAAGTGAATGTATATATAATAGTTATTCTTAATATATTCACATATATATAATAGCTATTCTTAATAATAATTTATTAAGAAAACAAAATCAAAGAATAAACTTTTTTTGTGTGGCTACATTGGTATCATATCCCTTGTCGAGAGGAAGTTTCGAATTTCACAAAGCTAGAGGGGGAAACCATTTTGAATTGAATGAATTTAACTGAACAATTATCATCGATTATATCACATTCCATTATAAAATGGTTGTGAAGATAAATGTACATATTTAAACATATCCAAACTTAGTAATCATATGATGAATTAAATTGTAAATTAGAGAATCTCATAGACCTTAGATGTCGAGGTACAAAAAAGCGTTATGAAATGCCATGAGTATTGGCCCACACAACATAAATTCTTCAAGCATGGTTGCATGGGGTTTGGGGCTAGTATTTACAATAAGGACCATAGCAGTGGCTCTTCTACTTCCAGTGTGTATGAAAACATGTTTGAAAGAATTGGTTTGTGACATGTAAGCACGAAACGCCCATTTTTATCAGATGGAACATGGGTTAATTTCTTTTTCACAATTAACACACCATGTACTTTGACAGTGGACTCTGCAACTTTGTAGTCCAACTATTTATCAACTAAATTTACGTTCAAACGGGAATGCTATTAATGGCTTCACCGATACAAATGAGGCTTAATTGTTCCCACAGCGATTTCTTTCTAGATTGTAGGATCAAATAATTGTTCTTTTATTTAAATTTAGTGTTTTAATCTTTATTGAAATTCATTCTATGCATAAATTCAACAATTACATCAAAATCTCTCCAAACTCAAAAAACAATTAATTAGATAACATAAAGCCAGATAAGAAAGTACTTCTAGATGTGAGTAAAGAGTTTTTCGGTATTTAATGGGTAGATCCATTATATTTTTATCCATTCTGTTTTGTTGATATTATCAACATCTCTAACCATATTATTACATTTGGAAGAATCCTCCTCAGTTGGAGTGCCTTGATTGTTAATTTTTTGGTCTTTTGTTTTGCCCCACGACACAGAATACAAACCCCCCATGATCAAAACCGACCCCACCACATTCCACACACCAAAACATAACAACCACTATGATTAATTAGCTTTAGAAATGTTCTTTAAAATCATTTTCCATAATCTACACTGAAAATGAAGATCTACGAACCATGATATGTGAAGGAATTATTGTTGACATATACTAACCTTCCATCCTAAAGATTTACAAGACGAATGAAACATTCGAAAAATACTACAAGTATTGTATTCAATTCAATGGATTGAAAACTACTGCGAATATTGGTTCATTTAAGTGTACACGCCACATCTTCTCCTTCTCAAAGAACAATGATGTTGAACACCACTCCCTTAACAAAAAAAAGGATATCGAAAAAGAATGTAACCAAGAAACAAATGCAAAAAATTGTATCAATGCTGAAAATGGTTTTACCTTTGACCATTTGTTTGAAATCACTATATAGCATTCAAACTTGATAGTAGTAAAAATGAACGGTCATGGATAAGATAAAAAGATATGATTCAAAAACCTGGCCTTGATGAAACCTCGCCTCGAGCCAAGATCATTTCCCTTGTGGCACTTTGGTTGCACTCAAAGTACATGGGCCGAAAGCTGCCATGGCCAGAGCTTATGGTACGTGGGTCGTGATAACCATGGCTAAAAGAATTTGCAAATTTTAATTAATAAAAATTGTTAATTGCAATACTTTGTTTTGTGCAACACACATGCTAGCGGTCACACCTATCAATGTGTTAGGGTAAATTTGACTATGTAAAAGAGTCAAATTTGTTAAGTCAATAGTAGTGGTTTCGGGTACATGGTATTTGTGATTCGTGGTATTGAGCATCTGGATTACATGTAATGAAATTCTATAAAAGGTTGGTGATACTCCATTGTAATATGTCAAGAGTTCAATGGTGAAGGCTCACTTGGTCGAAGCCAGGAGATTGGTTGGCTTGGTCGGGTTTGGTCAAGGGAAATAATAGATCTATTATTGGTTGGTTTTTCCCACAAGGGTTTTCTAGGGTAAATCTTATGTGATTTATGTGTGTTGTTGTTATGATTTGAAATATTATTTTTCTCTGGTATTTTTATTTCCTAACAACTGGTGTCAGAGTGAGGTAGGCTTCAACATTGAGATTTGAAGAGCAACGGGTTTGGGTTCGGAGTGTGCGAAGGATATATGGCTTGGATGCTTGGATCTAATGGATGGATATGTCAGGTGTGGTTGGATTTGGTGTCTGAATGCATATCTACCAAGAAGTGAGCATCAAGAGTTGGAGGAATGAGGATCTATTGTCTGGTTATAGATCTGCCAAGAAGTGAACATCAAGAGTTGGAGGAATGGCAACGCGAGAGGATGGTGGCATAAGTGTCGAGATAGAAACAATGAAAAAAAATTGATGGAATTGAATGTAAATGGGAATATGACTGTAAGACCTAGTTAGGCATGCATACCCCAGGTTTGAAATTTCACCAATAAAGTATAGACATATACCTAGGTGATAGGGCGAAGCATTCGGGATGCTCGGATACCCTCGCTTTGAGGGAGGTTTCACTAAATTTGGTCATGGGAAACACCAAGTCAAGTTTAAAGGAGGGAATTTGGTCATGGGAAACACCAAGTCAAGTTTAAAGGAGGGGATGTTAGAGTAAACTTGACTCGGTGAAAAAGTCAAATTTGTTAGGTCAATAATAGTGATTACATGCACATGGTATTGGTGCCCTATTTGTTAGGTCAATAGTAGTGATTACATGCACATGGTATTGGTGCCCTATGGTATTGAGCCTGGTGATACTCCTATAAAAAGTTGGTGATACTCCTATAAAAGGTTGGTAATACTCCATTGTAATATGTCAAGAGTTGAAGGGTGAAGTTTCACTTGGTCAGGGCTAGGAGATTCTAGGAGATTGGCCAGCTTGGCCGGATTTGAACAAGAAAAATAATAGATCTATTATTAATTGGTTTTTCCCACAAGAGTTTTCCAAAAAATAAATCTGATGTGATTTATGTGTATTGTTTTTATGATTTGAAATATATTTTTTCTCTCATATTTTTATTTCCTAACAACACAATACAACTGACTTACAATCACCATATTAACACTCATACTTTACATTTGTTGCTCATGGTCCTTGGCACATGATTTGACCTAAAAATGACTATCTAAGTGCACATTCTTTGACAAGTGATATAAAAAATCATTATCCAAATGCACATTCTTTGACTGTACACTTTGACACGTGATATCAAAAATAAATATCCAAGTGCATATTTTGTGTCTTGTTCCTTTCCTGGTCAAGTAGGCGAACATGAGTGCAAGAGAAGGAGGATAGAGTTTGTGGTAGTATCAAGCCTAACTTTTTCTTCCTTGTAACTAGTCTGGTCAGTCGCTAAATCAATTTTGTGAGCATTTTTCTTTAGCATGGGTGATGCCAATAGATCTGTGTCGGTGGTCATTGAAATAATCCTCGAGGGAAAACGGGTATTGTATTCATGGAGCTTTTGTGTATGTTGTCAAAATGACAGAGGTCTTATCTTTTTGTCAAAAGTGTTGTAGTCATGGGTCTACTTTATATCTCAATGTATTTTCTTTGTCAAAATGACTGAGTAGCTATCTCTTTGGTAGAAGTTTCTATATATTATGAAAAGAGTAGCCCAAATTTCATTCAAAGCAGTGAAGGCAAGGAAACCCTAGCCTAATTGAATACTTATCCTCAACTTTATTTTAGGGGGAGGAGAAGGAAATCTTCTCCTTGGTATTCAATGGGCCTTCCAATGTGTGAAAGGCATTCAAGAGGAGGAAGAAGGCACATTGGTATTCAATGTGCCTTCCAATGTGTGAAAGGAATTCAAGAGGAGGAAGGCACATTTGATTCCTAAAGAAGCTTTGGCTCTCCTCTAAATGGCAGGGGCTGTTGGAAGTGGGTGGGTGGGCCCCAATCTCCTTCCTTCTACCTGTAAGTTGATTCCAGCAACTATCTTCCTGCACCATCCTTCTTGCTTTCCAAAGAGACAAAAGCTCCTCCATAGTTTTGTCAAGAGATCTAGAGGGAAATTATCATCGTCGGTTGATATCGCATAATCAGATCAGCATAATCATGTTTCTATTCACATCATAAACTTTTGCTAAAAAATTCGTTTCAAAATAGTGAAATTTGTATGAACAAAAACAGAAATCACATCAACAAAATTATAGGTCCTTAGCTTACATTTATTTCTATCAAACATATCTATACCTTGTTATTTCCAAAAAAAAAGAATGAATGAGCAGACACTCCCTATTGTCTCTGTAAGTTTATTTTCTCATTACATAGTAGTTTATTCTGTGGTGTGGATTCCCCTGTGACTCCAAGCACTCGGAGTGTTTATGCCAAGAAGCAACAATGGTTCAAGGCTCGCCAATATCCATGTGCTAAGTTTTCTGCTAATTTTTTTTTAGTATGTTCCTCATTTAGCGTTGAAAAGGAACTGAGTATCCCACCAGAAAGAAAAAAACATAAGGCAAGCATTGTGGGTTTAATTGGCCAGGACGTGGCAGTTTCTGGTTCCCTCACATGAGGTAGGATTCCCAATAAAATTTGGAATCACTTCTGAAGGCATGATAGAACAAGAATATTTCAATTATCTTATAATCTAGGTATTTTGAAAAAAATCTCTTCATTCTATACTGAATACAATTCATGCTCATAGATATAGGCTTCATAGGTATTTATTTGGGCGTTAATGGTGTGGTTTTCAATCATTGCATTGCTATGTGCAGACTCAGGATCTGAAGGTTCACTACACCTGCAAGGGATTCAAGAAAATGTTTAAGAAAATTCTCTGAAACATCAATGGTAAGAATTGTTGGGATTTGGCATGTTTACATATAATTAGTTTTGTTTTTGCTGTAAGTACAGGTCACGTGTTCGAAGTTGGTTATAGATATTTAGTAACCATATGGCTTGTTGTTGCAGGTGTGGAGACCGTCATTATCGATGCTACCAAGAAGAAGGTGATTGTTACAGGAAATGTGACTTTTGTTGATGTCTTGTTCAAGAAGTTTCCAAAATCCTAGAAGCATGTGTAGTTGTGGCGGGTGGCTCAGAACAAACAGCAGAATGAGGCCAAGAATCAGAAGCAACAGAAAGAGAAGAAATTAGGCAAAGATGTTGGGGGTGATATGAAAGAACATGAAGCAATGGCTTATAGTAAAAAGTATAATAAGAAGCCCAAGACTCAGAAGCAACCGACAGAGTAGAAACCAGTAAATAATGGCAGTCGTAATGCAAATGAAAATGTAGTAGTTTCTCAAAGAAAAATGTAGAACAATAAGCTTAAGACTAAACAGAGAGAGGCAAAATTAGGCCAACATGAAGGTATTTCAAATGATGATATGAGTTCATAGAACTGTCATAATAGCCATATTGTTTTGCTATAATGGCCTATAATAGACTGTGTTGCATAGCATTATAACAAAGGGATAATAGAAGAATTTTACACAGTGTGTTAGCAAATCAAAGAGAAGAATTTTACACATAGTGTTAGCAAATCAGAGAGTCCACAAGAATATACAGCCCACTACAAAACAATCATAGTCGATGTACTCATTCGCTCCTTCTCAAAATAATCATAAAAACAGAAGCAAAGACAAGTCCCTCACTGGAAATTCAATCCAGTAGTTATATATTTTTTCCCTATTCCCTATAGTAAAATTACCAAAACTCATTACCCTAAATTGGCAAACAGGCCCAAACAATGACGTTCAACCCTGTTACACAATGACAGGATGGTCTCTTTATATACAAATATCGCAATTATTTACCATCCTAAATTTATTAACATAAATGCATTATACCCCAGGAGGTTGCAGAGCACAAGGGCCAGCAGGACAATGGCGTAGTTGATGCGGAAGTATATGAGGTAAAGTAATGTATGATGTCCACTATCTCCTCTGTATGATGCCTTTCATCTCCAACAAAATATTCTCTTCCACTCGCAGGTGTTGCTGTAGAAGCCAAAGCCATAAGAACTAGGTGAGCTCAGGGGTCGTTGTATACACATTGGAGGCAATAGAAAAATATGATCCAAGTTGATCTGATCTGAAACAGAAATATTGGATAAGCTCTTCTTAGATTGGCATGTGGAATAGGTCACATAGTCGGTCAAGGACATGTGGAGGTGGAAAATGAACCTAGTGAGGAGTGTCGAGGACAAGTAAAGATGGAGGATAAACTTAGTTGTTTAGAATGACAGGTTTTGGCCCACAACAGGTTCTAGTTAAAATTTGTCCCTATATACATGCCTTTGGCATAAAAATCATTATATATAATTAATCATATATTGAATTTGAATTTGACTTGAATTTTGTGAATCTAAATTTACTAAGACTAGTTACCTATGTTTAACTAGAAACTCAATTTATTAAGAATCATTTCATGGGCTTTAATCAAAACTTGATCTATAGTGTCATTATATATACTTCAATCTAAAGTGAGTAATTGGAACTTGATTTACATAGAACCATTTTTCTTTTGTAACCTCGATGTCTATTCTATTAAAAATAGAAACTCAATTTATTAAGAATCATTTCATGGGCTTTAATCAAAACTTGATCTATAGTGTCATTATATATACTTCAATTTGAAGTGAGTAATTGGAACTTAATTTACATTGAACCATTTTTATTTTGTAAGCTTGATGTCTATTCTATAAAAAATACAGTGAAGTAAAATATATGCATGAAAAAACAAAGATTACCTTTGAGAGTGGTTAAAGTTGGCACTGCCCTTAATGGGAAACCAGGCGTATCCCAAAAAATGAGTTTTAGTGGTTCATGTGTCTTCTATTGGAAAACAAAGAAGCTTGCAAATAGTTAAAAAAACCTGAAAAAAAACCTGAAAAATGGTGCAAAGGCTGGGACATCAAGAGTGGGGACCGTCGATGGGATTTTCTTCAATGACTGGACAACCACCAAAGTCACTGTCATTGTCATTTGTTGAGTTGGAGTTATCTGAGGACAGGTGTTTGACCGGGAGGCATGTTGTTTTGATGCATGGAACCTTCAACGTGTTGTGCGTACTTGGGGCAGGCAGTGTGCTTTTCGTACCCGAAACCATTGTTGTCGCAGGAGTCATCGTTGTCGTCGAGTTGTGCATGTCTGGAGTTGTCAACATGCCACCCAATCCTAGAGGATTCACCTTAGCACTGATGCTAGAAGCTTCTAGAGGCGTCAAGGAGGTG
>ML782164.1:1246639-1261746 GCA_009831015.1 Picea engelmannii
CATCAAATTTTATAATCATAAGAGTTCTTTTAATTTCTTCACTTCTTTTTAGGATAGTGATCATCCAAGCATCCCATGAGTTTTCGCTCCCCACTCGATCCAGAAAAGTCTTCCTTAAGTCAAGTATTCGAAAGTATTCGCCTCCAATAAAACTGAATCAACATCTACTCCACACCCAGGGACCTACCAAAAATTGCAATTTCAAGGCTCACTGTACCCACTAGGAACTAAACATTTCAAGGCTCATTGTACTCACTTAGGAACTAAACCCGGCCTATAGATAAACATTATATAAAACATTTGAGTTAGTGCATATAGATCAATTGTACAGTTGCATTACTCCATATAATTTAAAACTGTCACTTCATTTGACTTTAAGATGCCAACTCAAAAACTACTCAACATGGCAGGGACTAGCTGCATAGCATCTATCTCACTTGTTTATATAAAAATGAATACCATGAAACATCACCAAAAAAAATATCATGCAACATGGAAAATGTTGTTTAAAAAGTTAAATTCTAATTAAACACTCTACCATCTTAAGTCATATTGAAATTGTTTTGGAGTTCTAGAAATCCTTCTTTGTATTATATAAAAATGAATACCATGAAACGTCACCAAAAAAAATATCATGCAACATGGAAAATGTTGTTTAAAAAGTTAAAATCTAATTAAACACTCTACCATCTTAAGTCATATTGAAATTGTTTTGGAGTTCTAGAAATCCTTCTTTGTATAGTCTTTGATTATGGGTGGTTTGGTTTTTGAGTAATGATTGAAATATTTAAACATGTCTTAATCAAGTTGTTAATTGTTTTTTTGTTTTATTATGTATTAATAGTTTACTCTAACATTATTGTTGTCATGGTTGGTATGAGTGTCTTAGCGTGTTTGCTATAAGGTTTTAAGGAGTCATATGACATTTTTCTTGAATTGGATAACGTTGTGAATTTGTAAGAAGCCAACTTGTCGAGAGGGAGTGAGGGAATGAGGACAACACTAGTTCCAACGAAATCTCAACACAATTTTGCGCTCAAAGTTTACCACAAGGTAATGAAATTTTCACTGATAAAACTCAACATGGCATTGTTGTTGATTATTAGTTTATTGTTTGTGAAGGCCTTAGATGGTGCACCCTCTTAGGGTATTTTCTGGCTCAAATTTCACTATAGTCTCCATAAATCCCTAAGTTAAACAAACATGAGAGCCACATGGTTGAATTTTTACAACCACCCACAACCTAGCTAGAGGCTTTTTTAAGTGTTTGTTTAAGGAAGATAGTCACTATGTTGAAACAACTACTTGTGGACCTTGCATATGTTGTAATATCAAATAGTTTTGTAGATAAAAATTGTGTATGTGGTTTTGAAACGTCCAACGTTTCAATAATTTTTTGGATAAAAATAGTGTATGTGGTTTTGAAACATCCAATGTTTCGAGTGGACACTCCACCCATGGTTAGGGACAACTGAAGCTATTGTGGAGTGGGTCTGAGTATGTAGGTTTCCACAGCTAGTCATATACTTTTATGGATAAAAACTGTGTATGTAGTTTTGAAACGTCCAACGTTTCGAGTGGACACTCCACCCATGGTCAAGGACAAATGAAGCTATTGTGGAGTGGACACTCCACTCCACAATAGCTTCAGTTGTCCTTGACCATGGGTGGAGTTTCCACRCACTCCACTCCACAATAGCTTCARTTGTCCTTGACCATGGGTGGAGTGTCCACTCGAAATGTTGGACGTTTCAAAACCACATACACAGTTTTTATCCATAAAAGTATCTAACATTATGACTCGCGGTGGAAACCTACATACTCAGATATGTTGTAATAATTTAGTTGTGTTGTCAAAATGGCAATGTGCCTTCTCTAAGAATGAAATCACACAACTTTACTATCCATTATGGGTAGAATTCATGGGCTTGTCTATGCAATTCTAAGACTTCTTAAAATGCATTCCTACTCCTATAACGAAGTTCATTTGGTATGATCCCCACATATTCTTAAATCCTCATGCATAGAAGCACGTGATTTGCCTCATGGTTAATATCTCCAAGGACCTTAAAGAGTTTGTATCAAGGAAAGTGATTATGTACATCAACTTTCCTAACACCTATTTTAGGTTCCAAATCCCAAACAATATAATTAGGGATTTCCCCTTAATGTCCAAAGTTCATTCCCCATAAGCTCCACCCACAAAATCTCTAAAGTATCAAGTTACGAAGACACCACCCTCTACTGGTTGAGAATATGGGATCTAAGTAGTTAAAAAGGTCCATAAAGCATCATCTACACCAAATATGGTGCCCCTAGCTAAAACCTCAACCAATTCAAGGTTATTTCCTTCCAAACTTGTGGTATCAGTTGTAAGTAAATAGCTTGTTGGCTCCTCTTAAGTTACTTTCTCATTGAAGGGGGGAACATGGGGGTTCTAAACCCCCATGCCAATGAATGTTGGGTTAATTTTGACTCGGTCATAGAGTAGATAAGATAACCTTGATACGGTCAATAATAGGTTTACCGTTGGTGGTTTACATGCCCATGGTATTGGGAAACCCATGGTATTTGATGTGATGAATCTTATTTAAAGGCTTGAAGAACTCCATTGTAAGATGCCCCGAGTTTCCTAGTGTTTGGCTAGCTTGGATAAGGTCAATGTTTGGCCAGCTTGGATAAGATCAGTGTTTGGTCAACTCAGATAAGGTCAATAAAGATATATATCTTGAGTGTTGGTTTTCCCATTTAAGGGTTTCCAGGGTAAGTTACCAATGTTTATATGTGCTTGTTTATTTTTATTTTATTATTATGCTTGGTTTTGTATGTGGTTTCGGAGTGGTTATTGGCTTCAGGGGGACATCTTTGTTTCTAAGGGTTCGATTATCTTGGGTTTATGATAAACCTGATTTCAATGGAGATTGCAAGGAGTGTGGCAATCAGTGGATGTGATTTGAGCCAAGCAAGATGCCTATCGGCATGTTGATGTAAAAGATTCTAGGTTTTCAACAATGGTTCACACAATGAAAGGTAGCTAAATGCATCACAAGAATTGGCATGGAGCATAGGAAAAAGAAAAACAATGTAGAGCCGAAGAAGACAAAGTGCTTGAATTGGCTAATTGTATATGGAGCAGAGAGGGATGCAGGAAGAAGTAGGTAGATGCGTCTTGCAACATTTCTCAGGCCTACAGTGGTAATTATTTTTTATGGAGATGGATTTTATCACATGTAAATGGGCATATGGTTGTAAGACCTATTTAGGCATGCGTGCCCTTGGTTTGAAAGTTCATCGATGTAAAGTCTAGATGTAAACTTTGGTGATAGAGGGGAGGGGCATGTCGTATTCTTAGAAACCTGATAAATAAACTTTTAGCGGGGATAGGTGTTTATCCCAAGTCAATTTTAAAGGGGGGAATGTTGGGTTAATATTGACTCGGTCATAGAGTAGATAAGATAACCTTGATATGGTCATTAATGGTATTACCATTGGTGGTTTACAAGCCCATGGTATTGGGAAACCCATGGTATTTGATGTGATGAAGCCTATTTAAAGGCTTGAATAACTCCATTGTAAGATGCTTCAAGCGACCAACTGTTTATTCGACTTGGATAAGGTCAGTATTTGGCCAGCTTGGATAAGGTCAATAAAGATATATACCTCGAGTGGTGGTTTTCCTAGTTAAGGATTTCTTGAGTAAATAATCGATGTTTAAATGTTCTTGTTTATTTTACTTCCATTACTATGAATGTTTTACAATGAAGAGGTTGAGGAATTGCATTGAAAACCTAAGAAGAGTACCTTGGATTCATGGTTTCAACCTATTATAGCTCATAGGACTATTGTTTCACCAAACCCTTATAATGTCATGTTGATTTTGGAGGGCCAAGAGATGTATATTCATGTTAAAGGTTTTGGATGAAGTGAACATCATAGAATATTCAATGCCTTACAAACCCTATCAAGAAGACCATGTTTTGATTTAGAATTTGTTTGTTGATCTTAGATTTACACATCCTTTGTTTATAGGAGGCAGGGGGCTAAGGTTGTAGGTTTTTTGTTAAGCATGACCCTTCACTTTATCTATATTAATGTTGTCAGTTTTTACTTAACTCATATTTCATATGTAATTGATCATAGATACAACCCTATGCATCGAGTAGCATGGTTACTACTCAATATATATGGTGGGGTGCTTGGCTCGACCAATATTTATGCCTCCAATGATGCTAATGAAAGAGTGATTTTTTGGGACTATCTAACCAAAACCCTTTTGGAAGACAACCATTCTTTTTGTGGGACTATACTAATGGTGAAACTTAGGATGATCAATATGGTTTGAATCTTGTGTGAATTCCATTGTGGAGGATGATAACCTATAATTGTCTTAAGACCAAGCTTGGATTGCACAACCTTAATAATTTTCGAAGGCATGAATCATTTGAGCTATGGTTCACTTGGTCGAACTTTAGGAAAGGAAATGAAAGAGTTATGAAAAGGTTGTACAAAGCCATGCTATTGAGTAGAACTCATTTTTCTTTTCATTGTAGAGGGTGTATACTTATGCAAGTGCCAAGGGAACTTACTCTCTCTAATCACCAACCCATTATGTTCTCCATTTAAAGGGGATCTACTATGATGAGAATATAAAAATAACATATCTCGTTGATGTTTCTAATCACCTGAAGTACCTAGAGTGTGTCCATGTCATTAAGAGGATCTACAACCTGCTACCCAAGTTGAGGGGTAATGTTGGTTGGATTGAATGGTGGAATGATGTAGTCGATCAATTCATTTCCTTCATGCAAAGATTTGGACAACAATTTACAACATTCATGGATAAACGACATAAGGATTTCAAACAATATCTTGAAGGACTACCTATGTCCCTTCAATTTTCTCTTAATAATGATCCCCTCTAAGCACAAGTTTTTGATAATAGGAACTTCTTGAAGGTGGATGAGATTCCTATATTCTTTGGAGCTCAAAGTTGATCCCAACAACACTGGCTTAAGACAATATACCAACCTACCAAGGCCTTTTTCAAATCCTTGGGAAATAAGGAGGTTATTGAATGGCTTATAGCTCTTAAAATGATCACAAATTGACTCACCAAGCATGAATATATTGAGAAAGATTTTGTTAGCACACTATCAAACTATATTTTAGTTGCAAGGGATGGTAGAGGAACATAGGGAGGGAATGCATACATGGATTGACATTGTACACAAAATTTTGTCTCTTGAAAAGGAAAGATTGTACAACTAGGAGTACTTAATTGTAAATGAGTTCACAAGGACCTTGAGGGCCATGGAATATGACAAGTCTCCCAATTTCAATGGATTTTCATGTGATTTATATAAGTCAATATGGGACTTTGTTGGGATAAACCTTTTAATTGTGTACAATGAGCTACCCCAAAACAATACTTAGGAGAGATTATCAATGAAGGACTAATAAAGTTTATCCCTAAAGTTGGTGACCATGAATTGATCATTTAATAATGAATTATCACATCATTGAATGTTTTGTACAATATTTTGGCTAAGGATCTTGCTTTGTAGGTCAATCACTTATTTCCCAAGATTATTAAGCATGAACAAACAAGTTTCAAGAGAGGCCAATCCATTTTGGACAATGTCATGTCCATCTAAGAAGGAATGGAGTGAGCCAGATGCCTAAGCTTGAATTCTTCGTTCATCAAAATTGATTTTGAAAATTCCTATGATTGAGTTGAGTGGTCATGCATATTTCCCATGCTCAAATCCTTTGGTTTATTCAAATTCTTTCTCAAAGTTGTGGAAAGTATCCTTACAAATGTTGCAACCTAACTCTGTATTAACCCAAACCAAGTCATAGGATATTATCCTTTTCATGTCAATTAGGCAAGACTTCCTTCTTGCATCAATGTTATATGTTATGGATACTAATGCTCTAAAATTATGCCTTCATCATAGGGCCTCGCAAGGACTTATTACGGTCGTCCAATGCATATACAACAAGGTATTTGGATTCAACTACTCCTTCATCAATGGTACACCCTTTGTGTGTTTAGAAATATATTCAAAATGAAAAGGGAGAAGAGGAAAAAAGACCATATCTTCATGTCCATATATAGTCACTTCATAAACCCAACATATATTGTTAAAAGAGGTAATCATAGCTACTTCAAGTACTAATCAGGCTTGAGTCTAGAATGTACATGTAATCTTTGCTTGGAAAAAGGGTTACAAAATGAATATTAACCCCTAATAATGATTGGGAAATTTTCTCATAAATCAATTTTGTTTGTATATATATCTCTATAGTCTATACAAAATTTTCACATAAAAATATGAAAATCAATATATTTTCATTTAAGAAAAACAAAGATAAAAATTAAAAACAAAAAACATAATCAATTATTTGAGAATTAGATAGAGAAATATTAGTAAGAACTACAAAAATATAAAAATAAATTCCAAATAAAATTTGGCAAATAAAATATAGAAAAAGGAAATTATAAAGTTTTACTCAAAAAGTTAAATAAAGATAAGAAGAAAAAAATACAAGATAGAAATGGACTAGTTGTATTATGCTTTGTAAAATTTGTATATATTTTTATCAAGAGGAGAATAATCTCCTAGATGGGGTGTCTTCGAGATCACCAAGTGATGGGGCTGACATGTGAGAGTTGACACTCATCTCAAGGGTGGAGTGTCTTCGAGATCACCAAGTGATGGGGCTGATATGTGAGATTTGACACTCATCTCAAGGGTACAAATGGTTGTGACCATCTAGAGCCTTGATACACTTGTCCCCTCCACGGTCCATCAACTCTTAATGCAATGGTTGGTGGGAGTATGCCTACGGTTGAGCTCAAATAGTAGTATTGATGGTGAAAAGAAAGTTGACACAGAGCATGACAACCCACTCCGACCTCATGAAATAGAGGAAGGCTCCTCGTAGGCTAGTCATGTCACTTCGCTGCGAGCGGATGAGGTACTTCAAAGGTCGCAAGCAGCTAGCAAAGATTATGGTGATGAGTGGGGAACTTTTTACAAGGATGGAACACTCCAATCTCATAATGAATAAAGAGCAGGGAATATACCCCCATTTAGATTTGGCATCGGTTCTAGGAATGAGGGGAAGATATGCACACAAATTTTCATGATTCCCCCATTCATGACTAGACTACATGACGAAAAGGGGTCATGTTATCACACAATTTGTACTTTGATAGAAGGAAAGGTAAAAGGAAAGAAAATTGGAGTAACTTGAGGTTATCCTATCATTGTCACCTCAATAGGATTCCTCTTTCTCTTCAGGGTTTAAGGCCCAGGGGAGACGTCCCCGATGACCTGGGGGTTTGAGAAGGCAAGGTCAAAATGGCTATTAAAAGGTCCCCTCTCACAAGTCACCACTGATCGGAAAGTCCCAGGTGTATAACCAATGAAGTGATAATATATCAAGAAGTACCTGCCCGAAACAAAGCAACAAGAAACTATATATATTGCAAGTACAACTTGTTGGTTAGCACTTCATAAAACCACAGACTTTCTCAATAAAATAAATTGGTTGATAATGATGAAGTAAAAAGAAAATTATAACAACAATATTTATGAGGAAATACTTCACAATGAGTGCCTTGAAACAACTTCAAAATGACTAAGAATAATCAACCATTAACATCATAATACTAGCATTTGTTAGAAGCAAACAAGGCAATGCATTAATCAACCTTTTTAATTGATTTTAGAATCTTTTAATGTTGCAATGTATGGTTGTAGATTAATTTAGGAACAAAAACAAAAATGTTAGTAGGTTAGGCTATTCTAGTGTTAGAAGTAGTTAGTGAAAAGCTTAGAGTATAGGTTTTGATGGTTGTTTTGATCAATCACTCAATAAAGAGTCTTAGACTAATGGTTTTAGGGAAATTAGAATCAATGATATGGAAACAAATGTTGAAGGAAAATGATGATAGTATGAGATTCAAAGACAAGAGAGATGAATAGTTTGAGTGTTGGTAACCTAAGGCTCCAACTATCAAACCCCAAGGGAAACTAGCTACTAAGGTGTAGGTTACCCTAAGCCTTAGTAAATTTTCCTCCCTCTTCAACACAATGATGAAGAAAAAAAAACAACTAAGATGAAGCAAATAAAACTAGGGTGTTGCAATGGCAAGGCCCTAGAAAATTCTTCAAGAAAATCAGCATCTTGACAAGATCTAGTAGGTGAAGGCTTTTAAAGCTAGGACAATAACATGTGCTAGACTTCCTAGGGTTTAAACAAGCAATTTCATAATCTTTCATGTAAATGCAACATAAACAAGACTATAACCATTCAATTAAGAATAATTGCATAAATATCACTTACATACATCAAGAATCATCAAGAAAAACCCTAGTTGAACACTTCCACCAAGAAACTTGCCAAAATACTCCAAAATTTTTCCTTCCTCAACAAGTGCGCCTAAAAATTCAGCCAAGTAACCCTATATAGGGCACAAATTTCAGTCCTCACAAGTGTGAGTGAAAGATCATGAATAATACAAGGGTTAAGAACCTTATTTATACAATATCAATGACAAAAATTAGGTCAAAAAGGCTGACATGGCCAGTTACACATAATATCCAGTTTTTACATTACATGTCATAATAAAACCCTAAATCAAGTTGTAAAGATGACGTCATGCCCCTTTAGGGTGATGTTAGGCCTTCTTAGGGAAACGTTGGCCTCCTGGAGCGAAATGTTAGGCCTCCTTGGGCCTGAGGATCCTGCCACACGTGCCACTTGGCACACAACTGCATCCAAAGTATCCAAAACGTTGGGTGATGTCATGGGCCTTCCAAGGCCTACATCATGGTGAAAATGGCAAGACCCCCTTGGGTCCAGGCCCGCCAGGCTATCCCTGGTGGAAGGTCCTCCTCTCTCTGTGGTGCAAACCCTTGATCTATCTCTGCCCCTGGCTGGGGTCTCAACATCCATCTAGTGGGATTTTAGCCCTATGGAGGTTTGAACTAATCCTCTCCCCATATGTACCTATCCATTGGGTGTGGCCCTGCAACATCAACAAGTACGCCCTCCATGGGCTCATAAGTCACAAGGATCATAGCAATTTCAATCACATCTAATCATCAAGTTATTTAAACATGTGCATGAAACCCCTTTTCCTGGACAAGTGCTCAAAGACGTTATGTTATTCTACAAGCCAGGTTTGGAGGGGACGCTAGGATGCCCTATTGGGCTAGTGCTCATTGGATGTGGGATGTTTCCGGGTGAAGTCAAATCCAGGCCATGTAAGTGGATGAGGTGGTAAGGGATGTTTGGGCAATGGGTGCAGTGATAACAGGGAAATGTATGCCTTACCTGTGGGTGCCTTTGAAGATGGTGATTTGCACCTTGTCATGGATGCAAATGTTTCCAAGCCCATTTATTCCTTTTATGTTTTATTATTATTTGATTTTTCTTTTAAGAGACTAGTTAGGGGACACTACCCTGGTGTGGTGACCAGTGGTGACAATGTTACCCACAAGCATTTCACGAAAATGAGAAGGTTGACTCNTTCCAAGCCCATTTATTCCTTTTATGTTTTATTATTATTTGATTTTTCTTTTAAGAGACTAGTTAGGGGACACTACCCTGGTGTGGTGACCAGTGGTGACAATGTTACCCACAAGCATTTCACGAAAATGAGAAGGTTGACTCGTGATGAGACCCCCTTTCTCTTGCTTATGCCACCAAGAGCCACTACTCTAGTGTGGTGACTAGCTGAATGCTAGTGTCATACCATTACATGCCCATGGACCTAATAGGTTGGCTCGTGATGAGACCCCCTATCCTCCAACTAGGTCTTGTTTTATTATTTTTTACGGGTCCCTTTATTTCTCGCTGAGAATCATTTTATTGCTTTCTTGGGGATCCCTGGGCGAAGCATCTGAAGGTTTCATTCTTTTGGATTTTATCTTTTGCCAACTATTTTTACCCTCTGGGCCTTTAGCCCCTTCTTCCCACAAGGTAAGGTACAACCCCTGGCTAGTTTGGCCAACCCAATGCCCAGACCACTGTATGGGATGGATGAGTGAGAAAAATATGAAAAGTGGTAAGTATGGTGGGAGCGAACGATGACCTTTCATGAATCCCCCCAGTTGCAACTCAAACCCTGTGGGAACCATCTTACTAGGGCATCATGTCATTCCCCCCAGGTGTGGTCAAGTGGAAAGGCATAAGGTCTAAGCACACGTTAGAAGTAAAAAAAATTAAATGCACATATTCAAATGTTTTGAGAATCAGAGTGACACATACCATGATACCCGGACTCATTACCTCATGGAGCAAGACCCATTTTTGTTGTAGGACCAGGCCGATGTGATGGATGTTGTTGTTTCTGACAAAGTGGAGGTGTTGAAGAAGAAAAGGATGGGCCCTCCAGGTCCATACTCAAGTCGATTTGGCTCTCGATACTCCATGTCTAGGACCTATGGGCCTTAAGACATAATCTCCTTAGTTATCCTTAGGTTAGGGGATAACATCTGGTTCCAACTCGGGGACATGTGCTCACTGTAGAGCGCATGAGAACCTCAACATCTCTGGCATAACCTCTAATCTGCTTGATCTCAACATAATACTATTAATAATCATTAGGGGTGGTGATATCACCCCCGGCTCATATATATATATATATATATATATATATATATATATATAGTACAGAAAAAGAAAGCAAGCATATGTACAAATGGGAATTCAAACTATTCTAGCATGAAATTAAAATCGTATATACAATGCAATGCAAATGCCTACCTACTTACATGTACTTACCTATGAAGTCAAGTATATGCCCCCTGATGGGGTTTGAGGAGGTGCTCGCTAACTGGTAATGGGTGCATTCTTCCTTCCAATGTAGACAAATAGTAGGCATCATTGACTGACTTTCTTCCAACTCTGAAGGGTCCAAGCCAAAACCGTGCATTTCCTTTGACATTAGTAGGATCTCCCTTCTTTGTGTCCCACATCCATACTGTGTCTCCCTCTTTGTAATCTATGGTTCTCAACTTGGTTGTCTCTTGAACAACCCTGGTGTACTGTCTTGAGGGAGGAGGGTGGGACTCTGCTGTGAAAACTTCTTGTTGGGACGGCTGGATCAATACATTATCTTCTCCTTTCTTTAATAACCTTACAGTCCCAACTTACTTGTCTTTATATTTGTTCAGGAGTTTCTTATAATCCTCCTTCTTTGACCATTGTATCTGATCAAAGTCTTCTTCTGTAGAAAAAGGCTTATCATCAGGAGAAAATTTAGGAAGACTTATATGATTGGCTCATGTGCTTCATCAGTTTTGATGTGTTCACTAATTTCTCGCACATGGATTTTGGTCATTGGCACATTCGGGAGACAGCTTATTGTTCCATCGTTCAAAGGCACATTGATATAAGTGAGATCTGTTTCTAGAGCGTCTCCCAGCATTACAACAAATTTCCTAGACAACATCATTCCCCACACATCTGGGACATATACCACTAAAATTTCCATATGGATCACTCTCTTGGGGTATCTTCCAAGGCATACTTCCATATTTTCAATCACCCCATGTGTGGGTATGGCTCTAGACTCAAAGCCACACACATTCATGTAAGGTCGTGTGACTTTTAGGCCCAATTGTTGCATGACCTTTAGAGACATCATGTTGGCACCTGCCCCTAAATCCAACATACAATTGTTAAGGAACTTGTTATTTATCAATAAGTTCATGAAGAAAGGTGGGTGTTCATCATATTGAACCCTAAAGTGATCATCTTGTAGCATAAAAGGAGGGTCCATTGGTCCATCTGATCCTCTGAAAAAATTATCAAATCTTTCTTTGACAGATGGTACCTTGATGACTTCTCTCAAGAGGATGGTCACATGCATCTTGGATAATGCCCCCTCAAAGTCAAAGTTTAAGTCCACTCTTTCAGCCTTGGGAGGATTCTTAGGAAGGATGATATTAAGGAAAACTTGGGGTAATATTAAGGAAAACTTGGGGGTCCTCTATGGTATGGTCCATTATGTTCACTTGGTCATGGCCTCCATTGTTTTAAGGGCATTCATGTTCCCAGTGTGACTCACTGCATTGCAGGCACCAAGGGTTTTCATCCACCACATTTGCAGGGGCTAAAGTATTTGGAACCTCTTGATCATTCTTTAGTCTGAAAACTTGGTTCCCTTTATGGAATTGACCCTTGTATGGAACCCTAGGGGCTTGTTGTTGAGTTCTCTCTAGGTTGACAATCCTATTCATCATTAGATCTTGGGTTTTTACCATGCCATCTACAGTTAGTTGCAACTTTGCCAAGCTAGCACTAATGTCTGACGTAGGTTCCACATTGTGGACTATCTTAGGTTTAGTGTCCATTCTAACTCTTGGGGCTGAGAAAGGTTCAACTTTGGATGATGAAAGGTTGTCTTCGATCCTTGTGGCTACTTCTTGGGCTTCTTGGAGCATTTGAGGGTTTTTATCTATGAGGAGATACCCTAGGTGACCTGTAAAGGCTTTGGTATAAATGAAAAGAAGGAAACTAGGAGAAGGATGATGGCTCACAAGGATCTTTTGCAACAAGGTTTCAAACTTGTTGTGGAATTATATAATGGTCTCATTCTCTTGTTTCACAAGGTTATTCAGCCTTATTAGCATTGTGTTGGGGTCTTCCTTGACACTCCACCGTTTGAGGAAAACTTCCTCTAACCTATCCATGGTTTTAATACCACCATCAGGAAGACAACTGTACCGAGCATTTTCATAATATTATTCAAGAATAATAGGCTAGGGTTTAAACAAGCAATATTATTCATGAATGTCCTCCTCTCTCTCTGGTGCAAACCTCTGTTTTGTATCTTCCCCTAGCTGGGGTCTCAACATCCATCTGGTGGGATTTTAGCCCTATGGAGGTCCAAACTAATCATCTCCCCATATGTACCTTTCCATCGGGTGTGGCCCTGCAACATCAACAAGTACGCCTTCCATGGGTTCATAAGTCACAGGGATCATAGCAATGTCAATCACATCTAATCATCAAGTTATTTAAACATGTGCATGAAACCCCTTTTCTCAGACAAATGCTCAAAGATGTTATGCTATTCTACAAGCCAGGTTTGGAGGGGACGCTAGGATGTCCTATTGGGATAGTGCTCATTGGATGTGGGATGTTTCGAGGGGAATTCAAATCTAGGCTGTGTAAGTGGATGAGGTGGTAAGGGATGTCTGGGTAATGGGTGCAGTGATAATAGGGAAATGTATGGATTACCTGTGGGTGCCTCTGAAGACGATGAGTTGCACCTTGTCATGGATGCAAATGTTTCCAAGCCCATTGATGCCTTTTATCTTTTATTCTTATTTTATCTTTCTTTTAAGAGACTAGTTAGGGGACACTTCCCTGGTGTGGTGACTAGTGGTGACAAGGTTACCCACAAGAATTTCACGGAAATGAGAAGGTTGGCTCGTGATGATACCCCCTTTATCTTGGCTATGCCACCAAGAGCCACTACCCTGGCATGGTGACTAGTTGAATGGTAGTGTCACACCGCTACATGGCCATGGACCTAATAGGCTGGCTCATGATGAGACCCCCTATCATTTAACTAGGTCTTGTTTTATTATTTTTTACGGTTCCCTTTGTTTCTTGCTGAGAAGCATTTTATTGCTTTCTTGGGGATCCATGGCAAAGCATCTGAAGGTTTCATTTTTTTTTCTTTTATCTTTTTCCAACTACTTTTACCCTCTGGGCCTTTAGCCCCTTCTTCCCTCAAGGTAAGGTACAAACCTTCGCTGGTTTGGCCAACCCAATGCCCGAACCAGTGTATAGGATGGATGAGCAAGAAAAAGATGAAAAGTGGCAAGTATGGTGGGAGCAGACAATGACCTTTCATGAATCCCCACAGTGGCAACTCAAACCCTATGGGAACCAGCTTACTAGGGCATCCTGACATTCCCCCCAAGTGTGGTCAAGTGGAAAGGCATAAGGTCCAAGCACACGTTAGAAGAAAAAATATTTAAATGCACATATTCAAATGTTTTGAGAATCAAAGTGACACATACCATGATACCCAGACTCATTACCTCATGGAGCAAGACCCATTTCTGCTACAAGACTAGGCCGATGTGATGGATGTTGTTGTTGCTGACAAAGTGGAGTTGTTGAAGAAGAAAAGGATGGGCCCTCCAGGTCCATGCTCAAGTCAATCTGGCTCTCGATACTCCATGTCTAGGACATGTGGGCCTTGAGACATGATCTCCTTACTTATCCCTGGGATAGGGGATAACAAGTCCCCTGGGGGATAAGAGGCAACTCGAGTCGGGAACTGATTTATAGTTGGAGTTGTGTTTGCGCAGCTACCAATATTTGGTGGATTTGGGTTCATTCTATTTCTTGGTCTGGTTCGTTCTGTTTTTCTCTTTTGGTTGTCTTTTTGGTCATGGCTCCACAGGGACGGAAGCCACACTCCCCCTCTATGAAGCAGACATGTGCTGCCAAGGTTGATAGAGAAGTGACAAAGTTCTATGATGACTTTTTTCCTGAGAAGGACAAAGACACTATGCAGAGCCTTGAAGATGAAGTTCACCTCACCCAAGAATTTATGGATGACGAAGAAGTTGAGTTTCAAGTGGGGGGTCTTATTCTTGATCTTGGTTGCACCAAGACAAGAACTCCAAATTATTTCGCACTTTGGAACTATACTGGCATACGAAAACAATGGTTGATTTAGGAATGCCTCCCAAGGAGGAATACTTTCAACAACTGAAAGGTCGACTAGAAGCTTTAGAAATTCAGAAATCTTACATGATAGAAGTGATCACTTGCTTGGCTTGTCATCAAGGAGGGACCTTTGCTCCACCATCAGGAAAGCAAGCTAGACTTGAATCTAGAACCAATGTTTCTCAAAAAGGTGACCTAGGACCCATCTTCCCTCGGGTTTCTCATGATCAGTGACAGTGGAGGCTCTTGTTTTAGTCTTTTCTTTTGTGTATGCTATCCAATTTTACATACCGTGGAAAATCTTAGTAGTGGACATGAACCTGTTAAGACTGTTGCTTTTAACATTTTTAAGACATATGACAAGTTTGATAGCATTGTTTTCCCTCTGGGGCTGG
>ML782164.1:1272288-1284748 GCA_009831015.1 Picea engelmannii
TTTCCTCGAATTTTTCCACAAAATGTTGCAGTGAATTTGGACAATATTGTTGTCCACCGCTAGTTGATGTTGTTTGGTTCAAGTTTGTAAGGTTGGGGACCTGCGCCTGCGGTTGGACCTGTTGGTGCTTGTTGCTTGCTTTTCTTTACTTCAACTTTGCAAGGTTGGTGTCCTGCATTCACAGTTGGATCTATTTATTTTTTTTTACTTTGCAGGGTCCAAGTGTTGCACCCACAATTCGACCTGCGCTTTTGTCGTTCATCGTTTCAGAGTAAGTTTCGATGCCATAATTTCATTTTCTGTTTGTTCTTTGTTGTTCATTGTTTGTAGTTTGCAAGTAAGAATGTTTGATTATTTCTATTAGCATGCTAGTCATATGTTTTTGGTTCCTTCTGTGCTTGGGTTGCAATTTGGTAATTGTTGGAGATGCATATGTTGTTTACTGGTTCAATGGTTGTTGCTTGTTCGCTAGTTCGTCGGTTGTTGTTTGTTGTTGTTTGGCTCAAGTTTACGAGTATGAGGCCCTGGGGCTGCAGTTGGGCTTGTTCGTGCTTGCTCGATGGTTTGTTGCTTGCTATTGTCTTTTGTTTACTTCGGCTTTGTAGGGTTGGGGTCCTACGTCGGTAGTTGGAGCTGGGTTTTTTTTTCACTTTGCGGTGTTCAGGTCCTGCACCCGCGAATGGACTTGTAGTTCTATTGTTTGTCGTGTTTGTTGAAGTAGAGATCTGTCGCTTGTTCTGTGCCCGCCTGTCCTTCTGTTAAATTTTTCTCCAGTTCTTTTTCCTGGTTCTGGACCATACCTACATGTCTTTTTAAAATGTTATTGTATAAGAAAATGATACTGAGATGGTTCTACCAAGAGTGGTGTTCTGTGGATTGCAAATTGCAGTATTCAGTTTCTATGTTGCTTGGCTTGCAACATTGCTAGCACAATCAATGTGTTCTGAAATGCATCGCACCATTTACATTTGGACAACCATTATCATTCCAGGATACTTCAGTGTTGACATGATACAAAATAGTGGCATAAGAAATGATCGGACAACTACATGTTCAATTACAATGTCCATTGTCTTTTTGTTAAGACGGAGCATGTGCAAAACACACTTTTTAACCATATATGGTGAAATGTGCCCATATCACAATACAACCTCTTTATCCTCTACACATACTTGTGTGACCACGATACAATTTGTCTTGTACTTGAAATATGGTATGTACACCAGAGATACTGCAAAATTATATTTCCATGTCTCGAAGCATGTCTGGATACTTTGCCACAGAAAACCAAAATCATTTAGCTATGGCCATGCAATTTCTTAATATTTTGTGGCTTGTAATATATTTTGGGCAGGAAAAAACTTTATCTAATTACAGCCATGGATGGAGAAAACCAAAGGTTCATGTTTCTAAATGTCTTTTATTCTATTCGTTGATTCTCATTTAGTGTATGTACATATTACTTGTTCTATGTTGCATACCAGCTTCCATTCATGTTCATTGTATTTTGTGCATTGCCACATTCAAACAAACAGAATAGCTGGAGAAAACAAAGGAGTCTTAACTGCAGCGGTTGAAGAGGAGATACAAAGGTACATGCTTGTACTATTATTTCATATTTTGTTGTTTTGTATTTCATTTATTGTTTGTATATGTGTTCACCTAATTTATTATATGTAGATATTGTGTACCTTCATATATAATAACTTATCTTCGTGTCCTTTGTATTTCATGTGCCGCTACATTGAAAAAATTCGAACTCTGTTTATTTTTTTTACATGTCTTCCTACATACTAACTTCCTTCATATCCATTGTATTTTTCCTGCATTGCTACATTTAAACAAACAGAATGGTTGGAGAGTACGATGGACTCTTTGTCACGAATATAGAGGAGGAGTTACAGAGGTGCATACCTCTACTCTTATTGCATATTCCAGTGTTTAGTATTTCATTTATTGTCTGTGTATTTGTTCTACTTGTTCTACTACTTTGCACCTTTTTTTATTGTATGTATATACTACGTATCTTTCTACATAGTAACTTATTCTCATGTGAATTGTATTCTCTTTGTTGTTGCATTGAAATAAATAGAATTGTATTTCTTTTTTTTACATGTCTTTTTGCATACTAACTTACCTTCATGTCCACTGTATGTTTGGTGTTGCTACATTGAACGAAACAGATTGGTTGGATAGGAAGATGAATTCTTATATGCCACAGTAGAGCGGGTTGTGGTACAATGCTCGAAAAGGTATACCAATTGTTCTAGTAAATCAAACATACAAAACAGGTGGGGGCATATAATATTGGACTAGAAAACGATGATTTGGCAACAATGGGCCTTTGTTGAGACTTCCCACTTCTAAACATTGCCCTCCCCATTTCTAATTTTTCCACTTTCTATTATCCCTTTTTTTTCCCTCTTCTATATTTACCTTTTCTTGTATACTTTTGCTTTTTGGTTGCTTTGGTTAATTGTCTTTCTGAAAATGTCTAGGTGTGTGGGTTGGCAGACTCATAGGTTCACATTTATAGTCATGCTTCTACCTAATTCCATACTTAGCCACTTTTTCAATCGCGGGTTCCCAGGCTGGCGGGTTCAAGATTGCGCCTCTGGCTTCAGAGGTTCCGCGATATACAGATTGGTTGTCGTACCCCCCCCATCACGCCCTATTTAGTGTTACACATTTTTGCAGTCAAAAAATCTGAGGTATACAATTTGACCATCGGGTCCTCGTGTTTCTTGAGTATCCCTTGACACCCTATTTTGTATTCCATCTCCTTCGACCCTGTATGTGACATTCATAACAATTATGTACAATATACAATGCATATGCTTATTTCCTCCTTCTGATGTTCATCTACACATGCTTGCATCAGAAAAAGTTGGACTAGTGACATGGCCATTAGCATTCAATCATCGCAAACATCAACAGACCGACAAGGCCAAAGATAAATATGCATACATTTTGTTCCTCATATATTTACCAAACAAATATCATCATCTATTTATTCATCTATGCCATGGTGAATATGTCGATGTCATCTGCAACACATACTTTGCAGTTCACAAGAAGTATCAACAAGCGCAAGCGAGACGTCAAACATAGTGCAAGTTCCATAGACTAAGAGGTCTGGTTGCAAAATTTTGGCTCCATACTTCATCCAAGTTGTGCGTCTACTTGTACATTTATTCCAGGAAAAAAAAAACAAAAAAAATAATGCAGACTACCATTCACATTACTCTTCTTGTTCCAAAAATGTCACCGGGTCTAAATTTGTAACACCCAAAATACTATCAATAGAGGGCTTGAACAGTCATTGAAATGGACAAGTGTTCGTCGGGGACATAATGGTCGTCTATAGCACCTACTTGGACAAGGAAAACAAAACTAGATCCATTATGCATGTTGACATGACAGACAGTGACGCCCTGATGACAATCACACTGACTATTCCCAAACAACTTGTCCAGAAACATGCAGAAAATATATTTCCAAGTAATGGGATATCCATTACAAATTTTGATATATTTCCCAAAACAGTATATGACCGTGGTGATTGTGTTCGGATTATATCGCTCAACAAAACAAATATTGTGGAAAAAATTCTCGCTATTTTTTCATAATATTGTTTCGTCCTAGACATAACTATCAGCCAACTTGCATAGAGCAATGACATTTACCCAATCAAAACCATTGGTCCAGCTTTCACACTCGCGAGAAAACTTGGCTCGCAACACATTCTCCATATAAAAGATGGAGAGTCGGACAACGACAAGGCAATGGTATCGTTCTCCATATCCAGTTTTGTCATTTACTTTCACATGTCTATGTATGTCAGTTATGTTACACAACTATTGCATTGTTACATGTTGCAGCTGCAATTGTTCGACACCTATTATTTTCCTCAATGGAACAACAATTGCATAAAGGGCAATTTCCACTTATGCTCTTCAAAAATATAACAAAGAAAAGAGATGTTAAAGAAAGGATCTTTCGCACAACCCAAGCAACATTTGTAACAGAATTGTGAACAAACATAGTACAGGGTCTCAAGAAACTAACTAGCTCTATAACTGTTGTGCGTATACATCTACAATTTCATCCTCACTTTGCTCATACAAATTGTCTTCACCAATTATTTGTATTTTTTTTTCGCAGTTGTATATTATATTGTTCAATATATTAACTATTATGCTCACGTTCCCAGGTTAGGGGTGTTTTGGTTGCAGCGAATGCGTACTAAACCCCCTTCGAGCCTGTATGTGCCAAATGCAACTCTCCTGCTTCTGCTTTTTCTTCTACTTTCATAAGTGATGATACAATTGATTGTCTACGATGCAGTAAAAAATGCCCTTACATATATAGACATTGCCTCAATGTTGCCATTTGAACCATTGGCAACACAATCGTACATTGTATACTTAGACAGCCTCTGTTACAAGATGTGCTTCCTAGGTTAGCAAAATTGTCATATGAAGCATACCTACAGAAAAAGGCAAACAGTGTATACATCCTGCGCGACTTTCAGATACATAGCAAATTTACCTTAAATGAGGACAATGAAATATTGCATATCGGCTTGAAAAAAAAAATCATATCAAGCTTTGGTAGGAAACAAAAAAATCTCATGTGTGTCTGTAATTTTTCTTCAACACCCAGATGAATGTTCGTCGGACTCGAGTTCTTCGGAGCTTACATCTATGGCTATAAAATTTTCTTTCCATATATTTTGTCTCTTTTTGTGCACTTGAAACAACAAGGAGAATCTAACTACAAATGCAATCGATGTTGTTATTTTCATGTTTTTTTGCATCTCCCAGTAAGAATTTTGCATATTTGTTGGGGTGTGCAAATGAAAAAAAAAAATGGTGCCTAGCTGTGGCTTTGTTGGAGGTGTCTGGACCTTTTTGGGTGCCCAAATTGGAAAAATGTTTTCCAACTATATAGCCATGGCAAGATTTGTGCATTTTTTTTGGGTGCCCAAATAAAAAAAAAAAAAAGATGATCTCCAACTATACATTTATGGTATGGTATATGCATTTTTTCGATGCCCTAATTGAAAAAAAAGGACTCAACGTGGATTGAAACATGAGCTTGAGATCTTCAGAACTCGCTATAGAGATTGGGGAATCTCGGCATTGGAATTCATACAGGCAGATGCAGTTATCGGTGATGTACAAGCGCATAATATTATTCAGTCTAGAAATGGGAAGCATGAGGACAAACTCCATACAAAGTATCCAACTGCAAATAACTTAGGCCCATCCTTTGAACCGTCGAAATAGCTTGCTCCTTTGGCAGAACCATCAGGCATTTCCAATAATATTGGAAATTTGGCATTGTTGAAATTGGCTGTGATAAAACATGGCACTATCAGAAGAAAATGTCCATAGTGATCTTCCTTCATGGTAAAATAGTAATCGACAAGTTTTGTGTTCCCCATTTTGAGGTTTGGTTATAGCTAGGGTACAATGGCGAAGCTCCGCTGGTTTTGTGTTGTCTTGTGTTTGGCAGACTTTTGTTCATATCCCATGGCCCCAGTTATTTTCTCATGGGAACATATACCAGATGTAAGAGAAAACCAATGCCACGTGTGTTTTTTTATATATCGAATTGTTTGATGCAAAGGTCGATGCGTACTTCTCTATGGAACCTTGTGGGATCTCGCTTGGCGCCTTCTGTGTTCATGCGTTGCCTTGTGCCTCGAATTTCAATACATTTGGTGTTTACTTGGTTCTTGGTTGTATGCTTCATTCTGGAAAATTAATAATAGATTTAGGATCTTGGCAGTTTTTCTATGATCTTAAAGTATATACGGGACATGATTTGCCTTTTAATATAAGCTTTCTGACGCAAATGTGGTATGTGACTCATTTTAGCACTTTTCCTTGATCGATGAACTTAGCAAAATTCATCTCCGGGAATAATTTGAAATAAAATGATATATACTATGTGAAGTTCAATGGAACTATCATATCAACGACAGGACATTAAAATTCAAATTCGTCCTTGTTATACTTGCGGTGAAGTTGAAAGTACAATAACTTTACTTAAACATCCCAAAATTGATTTTATTGTGGCTTTTTTATGCTTCTCTTATACGAACACATCTTGGAAACTATAAGCATGGCTCACTTTGTCTATTCCCTGATTGAAGAACTTGTTCACATGTTTAATGCACTTCATGGTTACTGTTAAGACCATCAATGGGGATTTCTTACACCAATTCCTGCTTCCAAAAATTGTCATTCCCTTTATTTTTTCCCTCTACTTTCCCTTTCTGGTTACTTAGTCATTTTTCGGAAAATGTCTAGGTGCGGGAGTTGGCGGATTCATGTCTTCATATTTCCACTGATACTTTTATATCACCAGCCCGACCGACCGCTTCCCCGTTTCATATTGAGAAAAACTTTTTTGATCGCGGGTTCCCAGATAGGAGGGTTCAACATTGTGTTTCCATTATTCTGCCGCCTACAAACAACACCCAGACTTCCCCGATCTACAAATTAGCAAACAAATTCCTCTTTTTCTCGTTTGCTTTCCCTTTTTGGTTACTTGGTCTTTTTTCCGAATATGTCATTTTTTCGAATGTCTCGTGCTTTTATATACAGCACCCGAAGTTCCGCAATATACAAATTGACCGTCGAAATATGTCATTGCCTCTTGTTCCGTGTTACACATTTTGCAATCAACAGTTGGGATAGATACAATTTGACCATCGGTCCCTCACGTCTCTTGAGTAGAGCTTGTGGCCCTATTTTCAAGCCTGTCAATATTCCATGTTTCGAGTATGTCTCATGCTTCCATATCACGAGTCTGACCAACCGCCTACCCATTACATACTTGGCCACTATTACCATCGTCAGTTCCTTGCCAAGTTTTCTCAACATTGCACTTCCATTGTTTCGTATGTGCAAACAACACCCGAAATTCCACGATATACAAATTGACGATCGAAATCCATCATTATGCCATGTTCCGTGTTACACATTTTGCAATCAAAAGTTCGGAGACATACAATTTGACCATCGGCCCCTAGTGTCTCTTGAGTATATCTTGTGACCCTATTTTTGATGCTTTCTCGATCGCTTTCCATACTTGCCATTTCTTGGAATCTCTTTCGTGGGTTGGCGGGTGGAAAAAATGTACAATGCTTAATCGCTCTTCGCCATCCCCGCCACCTTCGCACTTCTTTCTAGATATGCAATTATTAAGCTTTAATGCTAATAGCTCATCATGCAGGGACCGTTAAGATTTTCATTAATGTCCGGAAGGCCGGAGAAGATTTGTCATTAATACGAATTAAACCAAGATTTGTGGAGAAGAGTGTTATCCTTTCCAAGTACTAATTTCAAGCATGATGCAATATCTTTCATGTGTCGGCTAGTTGGCACCATTACAGAATATCTAATCCTTAATCGCTCTTCGTCATCACTACCACCTTCGCACTTTTTTCTATATATGCAATTAGTAAGCTTTAATGGTAACAACACATTACGCACGGACCGTGGAGATTGTCATTAATCATTGAAAGGCTCGAGGATATCTTCCATTGATACGCATTAGACCAAGATTTGTGGAGGGTTATATTATCCCTTCCCAATTTTCATTTCAAACATCATCTAGAGCAAACATAAATTCTCGTTAACTTATGAAAGCAGTTCCGCAACAGTTATGTCCAGATATAGTAAACACCTTCGGGCATGATGGCCAAAGGTTCCAGTATTCTAGGGCATATTCTTACTACTCATCTCCCTCCGCCCAGGAGAAAGAAAGGAGATGGTCCCTTGGTGGACCGAGAGATATATTTCAAGCCAAAGAATTCCAAGGAAACCTCGCATGCTCAGACAACCTGCCCACCTACATTGATGGTTGGCAAAGAGGTTGATGCAATTGATTTCGAGTCGGGAGAAGATGATCTGATGGATAATGATATAGCAATGGATGATGGCAATGCAGACGTTGTTCGCACTCCTGCGCCCAAATTGAAATCAACCATAACGGGCAGCACTTCCCGGCTTGGCAATGGCAGCTCTGACAAGAACAAAAGAAGGGGTTTCAGAAAAGAAACCGACGTTGAACGCAATAGCTGCTTTGCACCTTGAAAGTAGGAATTCCAGAGGTCCAAATTAGTTCATTCTAGGTGGAAGTCTTTCACTGTAAGGAAATGGTCTATTGATGCTCCCAGAGATATATTTCAAGCCAAAAAACTATTCAATTGCAGGACCACTCTCATGTTCTCTGGATATACAATTAACATCTTAGGGGATGAGGACCAGAACTCCCATTGGTGCAAGGCATATTCCTACTACTCATCTGCTTCTGCCCGGAATGGACTAATTTGGGCCTCTGGAATTTCTTGTGCAACCTGTGTCCTTCAAGTCTTCGACTGTGAGGAGGTCGTTTTTTGGTGTGTCCTAAATTTCAGTTTCCGGCTCTTTCGTTTGCCCTGCAATGTTTTTCGTCTTCTTCCTCATGGCAAGCTTGTGAGAACTACCAATTTTACCACGAATATGGGTTCTTATGTCCTCCTCCATTTCAAAAATTATGTGTTGCTTTCTTGCTAGGGTGAAACACTAGAGCGATGTTAGTGTCAGGAGCAGGACTGTTGTTCATCTGCTTCAAGCCAAGGATTTATTCCACTGTGGAAACACTCTCTTGTTTCTTTGTCGCCTCATGTCTTCTGCAAGATATTGAGATTGGGGCAGCGAACATTGACCCCTCGAGGAGAAGACTGCAAGGATTTCCTAAAAAAAAGCATGGTAATCAGTTTTGTATGCATGTTGAAGAGAATTTCGATGGATCCTACATGTTGCAGGTACTGTGCTTGTATTTATGGCAAATATGTTCAATGTTTTGGTCCAAATAACTCGGTCCAATTTCTATGGATAGATATACACTACTCAGTATTCTTTTTTTTTTAATGGATTTACTATTAAAAAAATTGCCTTATAGTCTGGATTGTTGCTTCTTTGTTGAATTTAAGACCTCCTCTCATTTGGCATGGTTCAATAGTCTCGTAGTTCTTCAATATTGTATTAGCTCAAGTAATTTGATCTAAAATGGAGCATTTAACAATTATATGACAATGCATTGTGTTGATCCATCGGGATTTTATGGAAACAAAAATGAATTTCAGACAGTTTCAAACCAACGTTCAATTCTATTCATAATGCAGATAGAACATAACAAGACCAAATCACAATGTGGCAGTCTGGGCCCCGCCATAGAAATTTCGTTTTCATCTCAGCCTTGCTAAGCAAATGATTTATTATTTCCCTTTCACTTGTTTGATTCGTTTAGCCCAAAGGGAACATTTTATTAGTTGTCCATCCCCTGGCCTCTATTTGAACATTTTTTACTTTATAATGAAATTACCAAATTTCTTGTTTGCGAATAAAAAAAAAACTGACATATGGTGGTCGTAGTCAAATGGGACTATGAAATCAACTACAATATTAAAATTCAAGATCGTCATTGTTGTTTCTAGACATGCAATTATTAAGCTTTAATGCTAACAACCCATCATGCAAGAAGTTTAATACTTAAGTTAATATGTTAAAGTCATGGAAGAATGTATCAAGAACACAATTACTCCCACAAGTTGCAATAAAATCTAATCTTCAACAAAGCATTTGCTCACACCATTTTTAATGGTACAAGCACAATAGAAAACGAATAAGTGGATAAAATATTGGACTAGAAAATTATGGTTTTGCAACAATGGATCTTGTTTGAAACAAATTCCYGCTTACGAAAATTGCCCTCCACCTTTCTATTTTCCCACTCTTTTATCCCMTGTAGTTTATCTTTCTGGTTACTTAGTCGTTTTTCCCGAAATTGTTTTGTTGGGCGGGTTGGCGGATTCACGCATTCATGCTTTTATATCACGATTCCGACTGAGTGCTTCYCCTTTCTYTAAATTGCACTTCCATTGTTCTGTGACCTGCACACAACACTTTGGCTTCTGCGATATGCAAATTTACTTCTGGACTCCCACATCATCCCCTCTTCCGTGTTACACATTTTGCACTGAAATGTTTTGATACATACAATTTGACTGTCGAGGCATTATGTCTCCTCAGGAACCCTTGTCACCCTATTTTGAAGCTCATCTGACCGCTTTCCACACTTAACCATTTCTTGATATCTCTTTCGCGGATCGTCGAGTTGGCGGGTTCAGGAAATTTCCAATTTCTAGTTGTTGTTTCTTGTGCCTGCTACCTTCAGACTTATTTCCAAGTATATGCAATAACTATACAACTTCTCCAGAAACATACAGAAAATATCTTTCCAGGAAATGGAATATGTATTGCAGATTTGAATATATTGGACCTTCTTTTCCCTCTTCTATACTTTACCAAATTCCTGTTTCTTTTTCCCCTCTACTTTCTCTTTCTAGTTACTTAGTCGTTTTTCCAAAAATGTCTCAATGCACACGCTGGTGGACTCACAGGTTCACATTTACACTTGTGCTTTTATATCGCGACTCCGATCGACCGCTACCCATTCCATTCCTAGCCACTTTTCAGATCGCGAATTCCCGGGCAGGCGGGCTCTATATTGCACTTCCATTGTTTCGTGACCTACAAACAACACCCTGACCTCTGCGATATACAAATTTACTGCCGCACTCCCACATCATATCCTCTTTTGTGATACACAATTTTCACTCGAAAGTTCCAAGACCTACAATTTGACCTTCGGGTCCTCACATCTCCTAGGAACTATTTTCACCCCATTTTGAAGCTCGTGCGTTCACTTTCCATATTTCGCCATTTCTTCGAATCTCTTTCGCACCTCCAATTTCATACTTACCCGACTTTTTCACTTACAGGTCATGTACAGGCGGACTGCGCTTCCAGTGTTCCTTGAGCTGCAAACAACCCCCCGGCTTCCACGATATACAAATTGACTTCCAGACTCCTACATCAGCCTCTCTTCCGTGTTACATAATTTTCACTCAAAAGTTTTGATACATACAATTTGACCATCAGGGCCTCACGTCTTCTCGGGAACCCTTATCAACCTATTTTGAAGCACGTCCGACCACTTTCCACATGACCATTTCTTCCGATCTCTTTGGCGGATTGTCAGGTTGGCATTTTCTGTGCTTGCCACCTTCGCACTTCTTTCCTTCCAAGTATATGCAATAAGTATATAACTTCTCTAGAAACATGATGCAAAGATCTTGCCAGGAAATGGGATATCTATTATAGATGTGAATATATTAGCCCTTCTTTTCCGTCTTCCATACTTAACCAAATTCTCATTTCTCTTTTCCCTGTACTTTATCTTTCTCGTTGCTTAGTCATTTTTCCAAAAATGCCTAGCTGTGCAGGTTGGTGGACTCACGGGTTCACATTTGCACTTCTGCTTTTATATCGCAACTCTGACCGACTACTTCCCCATTCCATACCTAGCCACTTCTCCAACCGTGGATTCTCGGGTAGGCAGGCTTTAGATTGCACTTTTATTGTTTTGTGACCTGCAAACAACACCCTGACTTCCGCGATATACAAATTTACAATCGGACTCTCACATCATACCCTCTTTCATGTTACACAATCTTCCCATCATCCCCTCTTCCGTGGTACACATTTTGCACTCAAAAGTTCTGAGACATACAATTTGACCGTCGGGTCCTCACGTCTCCTATGGAACTATTGTCACCCCATTTTGAAGCTCGTCTGTCTGCTTTCCATACTTCGCCATTTCTTTGAATTTCTTTCACGGATCGTCAGCTTGGCAGGTTCACGAAATATCCAATTTCTACTCATTGTTTCTTTTGCCTGTTCCCTTTGCACTTCTTTCCAAGTATGCCATAATTGAGGTTTAATGCTAACAGCTCACCATGCCTCGAGGAGACCGTCATAATAATTGTTCCTACACAACTTGTACAGAAACATGTAGAAAATATATTATCAGGTAATGGGATATCTATTACAAATACTTACCAACTTTTTCACTTGCGTGTTCCCGGATAGGCGGGTTCAAGATTTCCCTTGCATTGTTCTGCGACCTGCAAACAACTTCTGGAATTTTGCGATATACATGCAGGAAAGATCTTTCCAGCTAATGGGATATCTATTACAAATTTCAATATATTAGCGAAAACGAGTCCGACCAACTGTTTCCCTATTCCATATTTATCTACTTTTTCGATTGCGGGTTCCTGGACAAGCGGGCTCAAAATTTCCCTTCCATTGTTCCACGACCTCCAAACAACACCCAAAATTCCACAAATATACAAACCATCTGCTGGACTACCCCATCGTGCACTTTTCCCTTTTACGCCTTTTGCAGTCAAAATTTTTGAGACATGCAATTTGACCATCGGGCCCTCACCTCTCCTTACAATCCCCTATAACCCTATTTCGAAACCCATCCAATCGCTTTTCATAATTGGCCATGCCTTACTTGCTCTTCCCCGTCCCTGTCATCTTCACACTTG
>ML782164.1:1284850-1296949 GCA_009831015.1 Picea engelmannii
TGTGTGTGTGTGTGTGTATAAGGTCTTATTTATAAGTATGCAATTAGAAAGCTTTAATGCTAAACCGAGATTTGAGGAGATCTCCCATTAATACGCATTAAACCCTCCCACTAATTGAAAGGCTAAGTGTTAGAGTCCTGAGAGGGACCCGAAAGGGGGGGAAGACAAAGACTCTCATCTGCCACAAGAGTATTGTATGAACCAGAACGCACTGGGGATTTAGCATCCCACTCGAGCATGAAGCCGACTAAAAAAGAGTTCTGAAGCGGGGAGAGAATAATACCATCGGTGATCTACCTTCCCTCTCCTTATCACTGAACTCCTTCTTACCTGTTATTACCCATTTCTATATAATATTCTTACCCGGAAAAGATTCTAATTATATCTAAGAACTACGTGGAAGTATAAGTTGTTAGGGGGGGAAGCTTATAACTGGTGCACCCTTGGGTTATATTAGAATATATTATCCCTTCTGAGTGTTAATTTCAAACATCATGGAATGTCATTCGCGTGTCGTCGGGTCGGCCCGTTCACAAAATCTTCAATCCTTAATTCTGAAAACAAGTCCGACTGATTGTTTCCCTATTCCATACTTAGCCCCTTTCCCGGAATTTCGTAAATATACAAACCGGCCACTGAACTTCTCCATCTTGCTCTCTTCTATTTTACATGTTTTGCAGTCAAAAATTATGAGACATAAAACTTGACCGTCGGACACTCACCTCTCATGAGTATCCGTCGTAACCCTATTTTGAATCTCATCTGACTGCTTTTCATACCTGGTCATTCCTTGCTTGCTCTTCCCTGTCTCTGTCACCTTCGCACTTGTCTATAATAAAAAATTGTTTGTATATATATAGGTCTTGTTTCTAAATATGCAATTAGTAAGCTTTAATGCTAACAGCTCATCGTGTAGGAACCGTATAGATTGTCATTGATGAGCAAAAGGCTCAAGGAGATCTCCCATTAATACGCATTAAACCAAGATTTGTGGAGGGTTATATTATCCCTTCTGAGTGTTGATTTCAAAATCATGGAATGTCGTTCGCATGTCGTCGGGTTGGCATGTTCACGAAACCTCCAATCCTTAATTGCTCTTCGTCGTACCTACCACCTTCACACTTCTAAGTATGCAAGAAGTAATATTTATTGCTAACAACTCACCATGCAACCCCCATAGAGATTGTCATTAATGAGCAAAAGTCTCAAGGAGCTTTCCCATTCATAAGCATTGAACCAACATTTGCAGAAGGTTATATTATACCTTCCAACTGTTAATTTCAAGCGTCGTCTGGAGAAAACAGATGTTCTCATAAACTTATGGCACCACCTCGAGAGCAATTATGTGGAGATACAGTGAACATCTTCGGGCGCGAGGACTAGAACTTCCAGTAGTCCAGGGCATATTCTTATTATTCATCCCCTTCCGCCCGGGATGAAATAATTTGGACCTCTGGGATTGCTCGTGCAGGTTGTGTCCCTAAAAATTTTTTACTCTAAGGAGTTGGTCTCTTGGTGCGCCAATAAATATATTTCAGGCCAAAGAATTATTCGACTACGGGACCACTCTTCTGTTTCTTTGTCACCTCAGGTCTTCCACCAGAAGTTAAGATTGTCGGACCCAGCATTGACCTTCAAAGGAGAAGATTCCAAGCAGTTGCTAAGAAAGCATAATAACGGGTTGGACCTCTTGCCCGAGTTCCTGGAAGACCCAATGGCAGTTCCTAAAGATATCACAAGCTTGCAGGTTAGTTCATTTAGAAATCCATTCTAGGAAATTTCCTGGCTATTTACAAGAATAACGGGACAGGAATCCACAACAACTATTTCCCGCATGGCTCTTTATATTTTGTATTTCACAGGCAAGGAACAAGCCATTTTTTATTGGGGGAAGCTAATTTCCCATGAAATCTGTTCCCAATCGCCAAGCTTCAAAAAGGAGAAGAAATTGTATATGTCATCCTACTTGGTTTTTGCGATAGCGCGTTGCTGCCAGTTTCCAAAACTATCTCTGTCCAAGAAGGTAAACTCGGAATTCGACCCAGTAACGTTCTGGTACCAGGCCTTGTGGAAGCACAAGGCCTCCCACTATTTTTATGAGGTTTTTAATTACTTTGTGTTTGTTTTCAAAGTTTTATTGTTAGGAGAAGATGCTCCCCGCATATCTGACCAGGCAACCAAGTTTTTGGACAGGAAGGGGACACTTGAACAAATGGATAATTACATTGTGATAAGGATTTTTGGTTCCAAGGAAAAACCTGCTCTCCTTCCATGTCACATTACGGACATAATGTTTGTTACAGAAATAGCAAGGCAATACAACTACTGGTTGCATCTATTCCATGAGAAGAGAAAAAAATAGTTCATTCCTCTACCTTGGAAAGTCGGGGACTTCGTGTTGAGGAATGTCAACAAAATTGACGAATTTGCAGCCCATTTCAGCAACTTGAACCTAAGATATGCTGAAAGCCTAAGAGGGTTCGACCTTAATAAAAAAAATTAGAACATTTGTTTTGGCCTCGACAATTCTTTTTTCAAGAAACACCTGAGCGAAAACAGAGACACTGGCAACAACGCTCTTGATTCTGATGTCGACGACCTAGACACACTTCAAAGCAACATGGAAAATGTCCCGATGAGAAGAGTGTTCAATCGACAGATAACACTCCCAAAAGTATGACATCCTAGAGCATCGCTCCAACGGCCCACCACAGCAACAAAGCAACTTAGAATTCTTCAAACATAGGAGGAGATAACGACCCTCCTCATCCTAAAATTTATAGTTCTCACAAGCTTCCCGTGGACAAGAAGAGAAAAAAAATTGTAGGACAGACGAAAGAGCCCAAAATTGAGAGTGAGAACATGGAACTTGAGCCTGATCTGGATAGCGTTTTCTGCAACCTTGATCAACCCAGAGACAGGATCCAACATAGTCATCCAATGGACATAGCTGATACCAATTTTTTTGACAAAGATTAATCCTTCGTGTTCTAGAGCGTTGTTTTTGACATCGGGTCTAAAAAATTAATTATTGAAAAGAGAGATGTAAAAAATAAGAAAGGAAAATATCGTTTAGAGGTTGACCTTGCGAACATGCGTTCATCCCAAATCTGTCGAATCCATAGAGAAATCAGAGATGCTCTTGATGATTCCATTAGAGGCATTGAGGTCGAGAATGTCAGATTGAAGGATCGAGTCAAGGAATTGGAGGAAGCTTTGATTCCTATGCCATTGCTTGCCAGTCCTTTAGCAATATCCATGCCTATCACCCCTGCAACCAAGTTAAAAGGATCCTCCAGCCTCCTCGCATCATGTAGAGGATATGTGGAGAATAATATCAAGAAAAGAATGGAATTGATTGTTGAGGCATGGGAAACATCACAAACCATGACTTCCCTTGGAACGAGGGCACATAATTTGCTCGAACATTTGCAGGCGGATTTAAAAGATGAAGAAAATTTCTATTGAGACGGGGTCCTTCCTTTTGGCACCATTTCCAACAACATGACAGAAACGAGAAGAAGACAACAAGATATCCCATCCAAAAACTGGATCACTCAATTAAATGCATGTTGGAAAGAAAAAGTGAAGAACCTCCATCTCATTGTCCAGTCATGTGAACAAGCCATATCAAAGAAAGAAAAATTATTCACAAAGCTGACCAGAATAGACTTAGCCAGAAGGACCAATGACATCCAAGACCCCAACTTAATCATCAACTCCTTGCCCTTAACTAAGCAAGCCTTCGATAAACAAGTTGATATTTTTAAGGCGTTGTCTTTGGAAAAGTTTTACAACATCCTTGAATATGGTGAAGATGGCGTCGACAAATAGCTAGTCGAATATTCGGTACAGAATGAGGAAATTGATCAGGCTCTACATAATCTTTCTATCGACTTCAGGAAATTAGAAAATGAACTTTTCAACATAAAAATCTAGAATGAGATCAACGTTGCCCCAATGAGAAGCTACATTGAAGAATGGCTCGAAAGGTAATTGAAGCAGGTCGTCGACGAAAGGCAACAGGCAGTTGCCACGATTCTAGTAGTCGACGACGAAAACAATAAAAAGGCATCAGCAAGCAAATAGAAAAATGGGTGATATGTACCATCACTGCAAGTCTATACTGATCACATCTTGCTTTGTTTATCAACCCAGTTATTCCACTTTTTTAAATAGAAATATCTAGCCAAAGACTGATACCTGTCAATTTATTATTTTCAGGTATTACACTCTACCATCGCCCACTTCTTCTTTCCACAGTCCTATTTCTTGTACATATTTATCTTATGGTCCGTGGGAGCCCCAATCCCAGTGTATATGAAAAACGTATTTAAATTTCCAGGAATATGTAACACACAATATTATTTTTTGATATATTTCCAATAAAATTGTTTTTTATCTCCTTTTATATTTATGTCCTCATAAATTTGTATCTTCCACTATGTTTATGGTCCGCAGGATCCCCAATCCCAGTCTATATGACAAACGCATTTAAATTTCCAGGAATATGTAACAGACAATATTATTTTTTGATATATTTCAAATAAAATTGTTTTTTATCTCCTTTTATATATATGTCCTCATAAATTTTTATCTTCCACTATGTTGAATGTCAAGAAATTGTGTTTATTTAATTTGAATATAACTTTTTTTGTCCTGCCACATATAGAGACAAAATAGACAGAAATTTTGAACATAGCAAAATAGATTATATACTTTCAAAAAATAAATGGGACTCTAGAGGTCACGTGTCATTTACTGCATGGATACCACCTATGCTTCATGCTGCTTGCCACATTTCCGGTGCAATTTCCATCTACCTCCACTACTTTTTCCCATCCCTGTACATTTATTCCCAATTCAACCCAACAGGAACTACGCTGCCATACAACACTTGTTTGTTATCATTTTTAAACTTTTTAAATAAGTCTTTTTATACTTAATTCTCTTTTTTTTATCATTATTTAACTTTTTGAATAAGTCTTCATATACTTAATTCTTTTTTTTTTGTGTGTGTTTTATTTCTAAAGTTTCGTTGACCAAACTTACTCATATGTAAACATTTAATACAAAAAAAAATAACCAATAAAGCATTAAAGACCCAACAACAACTCCAAAAATATTATACAATCACATTTAATTTTATATCTTTGTAGCTAATCTCTTCTAATTTTTCTCTAGCTCTTTCTTTAAAAGATCATTTATGTCTCTTTCTATTTTCTCTTTTGTATCTCTTAACTAAATAAATTCCAAAAATATAATCAAATGTAATTTTATATTTGTGTAATTATTTTCTTTTAGTTTTTTTTTAGTTTTTTTTAAGTCATTTTATGTTTACATAGTTTGTGACGTTGGCCTACCACTAGGGAACTAAACCAACAATAGAAGAGTAGGTTCTTTATCCAAATTATTCGTGGTGGTGAGCAAGACCATGAGCTACATATAGAGGAAAACCATAAACTGTAATCAAAATATCTTAAAATGGAAGAGCATTGTCCTACACCTTGACATCTAGACTTAAGAGAGACAACAATCTTGCTACCTATATAATAGAAAGATTAAAAAATAGTAAACTTAACATTCAAGAAACCAGACATGGGGGTTATTATCAACAACTGCAGGAACCTATAATCAGAAATTCAGGGGAAAGAACGAACTCTCGGCTTAGGGAACTTCAAATGGAAAACCATGAACTCCGACATCACACAACAAATTCACAGAATCAACTGCAATTACAGGAACGTAGGCACAATCAAGAGCTCATGATAGTTCTCCACAGGGTCAATAGAAATACCAGGCATATTGGTGTTCTTAATCAACATTTGGGGAACCCCCTCGGTTGTCCTCAGCACCCTGCGAATTCAAATGAATCAATTGATTCAAGGCTTCCTTCAACTTTCCATTCAGAAGAATGTAATGATCAAAATTAGGCTCCTCCCGAACCAGTGCCGGCTCCAACAAGGCATAACTCATGAGATGGAATTCCATAGCCAGAAGCAAATCAAGCAAGTCTCCAGGAAGATGCAGAAGCATCTCACAACTCTAGCTATGTTTCTTTAGATGGTTTGTAAATTTTTGTTCATTTTGTCTTCGAATGTAGCCATTTTTACATGGCAGCTCAATAGTTCTTTTTGGACCATATTTTAGTTCGTCGTTAGAATGCAACAATCTTCTCAGATAACACTTTGGACACGGTCCAAAGAATCAATTTTTTGTCTCTATGTAATGTGCTTCAACACAAATCTCTTTTAATATAAATCTTCAACCATTCCTGTTCAAAAAAAAAAACCGCAAGAACCTGTGGTTGGGTGACATGAAGCTTGGAGAAGTCCAATCTTATCCTTTTTCATCCAACAAAGAAACTTTGTGATCGACCAACTTGATTTGAAGTTGCACGCCATCCAACTAGAGAAGGATTTCTTTGTAGGCTTTGTTTCTCTCCACCATCACATTCCCGTCATAGATTTCATCTACCAGTAAAGGTCCATTGTCTTGTGGTAATTTTGTTTCTGGATGAACAAGTGTCTGAAACCCATGGACAAATATCTTCATCCACTTCCTCATCCGAGATGAAGTGTCGTTGTAGGCGAACATTGACCTATCTAAGATCAACCTCTAATTTTATTTCGAGAGGCATGTTGGCATGAAAAACCTCAACGGACTCCTCTACACCGAACTGCACTTGTGAGGCAGGAAGTCGACCATGTCGTCCACAAGCCCTGCGATTGGGGCCAACTCTAGCCATGAATGCACATAGAACCAAAGGACGAGTAGAAAAAAAAAGAAACAGGAACTAGAGGAAACACCAAGGAGAGCATCAGAGATCAAGGAATGCACCAGAGACCAGAGAACATGTAGACCAATAAGAGGGAAATCCTCTAGGTGCATTAAACAAACCCACAGAGGAGGCCTACAATGGCCATGAAAACTGGCAGTGACAACTTAGTGTCGTAACCTGTCATTGCATGGAGGATTCATTGCCAAAACGAGCGATTGAAACATCTAGAACCAACATAGTATAGGGTAAGTTACCATCACCAGGAAGGGATTAACCTCTGAATCTCTGACACCATCCAACATCAACCATTGCATGTTATAACTACAAGGACAACCTGCCAAGTGGGGCCTCGAGGGTCGAGTGGAGGATGAACACATGAGAGCCCGGTACAATTGTATATCGCCACAACTACATCCCTATCACCCCATCCAGGGGTTTTCTTTTATATTTCTTAACTGAATAATATTCTATAAATATTATATAATCAAACTTAATTTTATATCTTTGTAGTTCTTCTCTTCTAATGTTTCTCTAACTATTTCTTGAAAAAGTGGCGATGTATTTATTTCTCGTTCTCTCTCTTTTTGTATCTCTAGTTTCTTGATTCCATCTTTTAGTAAATAAAAACAATTGATTTTCATATTCTGACTTGAAAATTTTTTAGATACTTTGAGAGGTACATAGACAACAAAAAGAGATACATGGTATATTTTCTCCCAACTATTCATAACCAGGGATTGACATTAATTTTTGTAACCATGTGTCCAAGCAAAGACTACATGTTCAGATTGGACTCAACCAAGGTTACTATTTGACATAACTACAATTACTTATTTTAAAGATATATGATGGGCTTATGAAGTGAATGGTTGTGGACATAAAGATATGGTCATATTTCCTCTTGTTCCCTTTTTATTTTGGATATCTTTCTAGTGACTTAAGGGGTAGTTGAATCCAAAAACCTTGTTACATCTGAATCAAATGACCTTGATAAGCCCTTGTGAGGCCCTATGATGAATAAATCAGTTAGATGCTTAGTATCCATAACATATAATACTAGTGTGAGAAGGAAGTCTTACCTAATTGACATGAAAAGGATATTCTCATGTGACTTGGTTTTGTTAACAGAGAGGAAGGCTACAACATCAACAAGGAGATTTTCCACAACTCTTAGATACAATTGGATGAAACCAAAGTCTTTGAGCATGGAAAGGATGCAATAATGATTTAAGCTCAAGCACCTAGCCCACACCATTCCTTATTACATGGCTATGGAATTGTTCGAAATGAGTTGGCCTCTCATGAAACTTGTTTGTTCATATTAATAATATTGGGCAATATGTACTTAACCCACGAAGCAAGAACCTTAGCTATAATATTGCATGAAATATTCAACAATGTGATAAACCACTAGCAAGTGATCAACTTATGAAAATCCTAACCAATTTTCATACAAGATTGATCCCATAGAAAGTAATTGATTTTAACACAAGATCAAGATCGACTAGCAAGAGGGACTTTGTTGGGGTCAACCTTTTATACGTGTACAAGGATGGGATCTACTAGAAAGTGATTATTTTTCACACAAGATTCAAACTGTAACACCTTGTTTCCCCCCAAGACTATGATTATGCTAAGACTTCATGTAATTATGTTTATGAAGCATGTAATTATGGTTTGATTTAATAAAAACACCAAAACCACTAACTGAGAGGGAACGACCTTGCAAGTACTGGCCATGATACAAAAGTGGAATTCAATGAAGTGGTATGGAGTTTGGAGTTGAGTTGTTTTTATGAAGAAAACAAGAAGCTTGTTTAACAAGATTAATTACGCTTGCTAAGCATAAATTCATACCCCCTAGCATACCCGATCTGAATGAGCCACATGACCAGTTATGGAAGTTCATGGAAGTGGTTGAGGCAGTTAATGGTTGTTAACAAATTGGTATTTTAGAAAAGTAAAGGGCCAATTGAATGACCTGACAACAGGACACCACGATTTTCCCCTTCAGAATGGGAATTGTGGACTGCAAGTTGTGTCTATAGGAAGGCCACTAGAATCCCAAGGAGATCGGTCGAGGAAGAGACCAAAGGTGGAAGAAACACCACTAGAGACATACATGGAGAAGAGAGACCAGACACTCAACAAGAAAAGTATGGTATTAGAGACAGAAGAACAAAATGCACACACGGGAGCTGAGAAAATTTGAACCTAAATCAGGAACAATGGACTCATAGAGAAAAGGGTGCATTGAGCAGAGGATCTCGTGGGCGTATACTGAAGAGGATAAGAAGATGGAAATCTTTCCTTGAGGAAAATAGGAATATTGTCCAATATAAGACTGATCAACTTGAAGCAGATAAGACCCGAATCCAAACTAGAGCAACAATGGACTACAACTTGGTGCTTACTGGACATAAACCGACACTGGTAAGGGGAGGTCACTGAGGGATTGTTTAGCAAAGAAGAGAATCCCTTGTACAGAGGAAATCCAGTTGATAAACCACCTGATAAACCTGTAGAGACTCCGATCTCAGTGGGAAGGGGGCACTTCTATTGTTGTCAATGGAGGAAGTAGAGTAACCTTCTAAGATCATCTCAGTTGGAAACCAGCTGAATCATTCCCCTTGTGGTATCACGGCCTAGCACAAGGGTGGAATATTGTATGAAGGCACTCTATAGTGTGACCTAAGTTTGGGAGGAAAGGTGTCCTCTCTCAATCAGTTGGTATTGGCAAGTTTCCTGATCAGATAAGTGTATAATCTAGACTTGTTTATATTTTGTATGAATGATGTATGTGTGTATGTAATTGCATGATTAATGGCAAGTGTAATTGCATGATTAATGGCAAGTGTAACTGCTTGTAATTGATAAAAAGGAAAATTTGAATGGTAGGGATGAGTTGATGTTACTGTGTCATCTTATCAAACTCTGAGTTCACTTAAGTGTGGATATTTTGGTCCCTAGGAACCTTGTGGCTTTAGAGGAAACTTTGTCGGACATGGACAAAAACATCATTTAACCAGTGATGTGGGTGTCATGTTGGCCAGAGGGATCCCTATGAGTAATATAACCTTGAATCCTAAGAAAGTATCAATCTTGTGGAAAGATTGCAAGATATGCAAGAACCACCTTTTATGAAGATTAATCGGTTTATGATTGTCTTAGAGTAGGCATCGAAATTCCCCAAGGACTAATAAATTATTGAAGAAACCATGAATTTGGCTAAGTCCCTAAGACATGCATTAACTAGCAAGGAAATATTTTGATGCATTGGGAGAGATTACAATCGTTGATTTGATGAGATGAGTAAATCACAACCCTTCATCGGGAGCAATTGAGTGCCGGGACTTAAGAGAAGGCCAACAATGATAACGAGATTTTAGAAATGGGAGGAGGGTCGTCGATTTCGATGGAGGTGACAATGACGAGATTTGGACCGTTGATCTCAATGCATCGTTGTCGGACCATGGAAGGTTGTTAAACCATGTGTTGGCCAAGAGTGTCGATGAAAATAATTGCTTGAGGAATAACGAGAGTCATTGATCGAAATAGAAGAGGGAGCAAAGATCTTCATCGTAGATGCGCAATAGGTCCTAGTTGAGAAATTAAAGAGATGACAACATCACGATGATGTGGCGAGATTGTGTGGCAGCCAGAATAACCGTGGGGGTGACATGTGTCGCCAACATAATGGTCGATAGGACAAGAGTGTCTCGGAGGGCCTAGAAACCCTTATGGTGTCGACGATGATCTAGACTGTAGGATGTCAGATCTCGATCGTTTGTCAAAATGTTTTGGGCATGGTCTAGAACTGTGGACAGAGGCAAGTTTCGTCGACTACGAGGTCAAAAGATTGAGCGAAAACCATTGATCGGTGGATGGGTGTGATGAAATCTCAGTTGTGGATCCTTGTGGGTTTAGGGGGTCAAGTGTGCTACACAAACCATGCCATCATAGGTTTCAACATTAGTATAGTGATTTCCCACTTAATAAGTGGTTGTCTTCTAGAAGATCTTTGGTTAGATAGTCCCTAAAAAACACTCTTTCATTATCATCATCAACGACATAAAATATTGGTTGGGCCAAGCACCCCACTATCCAGATTGAGTAGCAACCACACTAACTGATGCATATGGTCATATATATGATCAATTACATGTGCATTATGTTTCAAGTAAAAATGAACAACATCAATATAGATGAAAGTCAAGGGTTGTGCTTAACAAAAAATTTACAACCTTAGTCTTCTACCTTCTTTTTTCTATGAAATACATATCCCAAGGAAACCCACCAAGTACTTCCCCTCATTCTGAGGATGGTACCCATGGTAAATCGGATCCCATAGAAGCTTTAGGCTTTGTCAACATAAGTCTTAAGGCCATTAAAACGATATACTCTATAAATATCAACATGTCACTTGCATGAATTGAACCTGCGTGGGGAGGATAACAATCATTCCTCCCAACCACCCAAGCTAGACCTCCTGCCTTCTATAAACAAAGGATGTGTAAATCTAAAATCAACAAAAAAAATCTTCAAACCATGGTATCTTTGGTAAGGTTCACAAGGAATTGAACATTCTATGGTGTGCACTTCATCCAAAACATTTAACTTGAATATCCATCTCCTTGGCCTCCATACCCGACATGGAATTATAAGGGTTTGGTGAGACAAACCTCTTATGAGCTATAGTAGGTTGAAACCATGAATATAGGGTACTCCTCTTGGGTTTTGAATGCAATTCCTCAACCTTTTCATTGGCACGAGGGTTTGTAATTAGAGTTCGAGATTGGACCCTGTTATCACTTAGTTTGTAGTTTGGATTAAGTAGCTTAAAGGTAAGGGTCAAACTGGCGTAACAAGAGCTTCCCCACCCATTGTCACCTCGATGGGGGGCTCTTTCTATTTAGGGTGGCTAAACCCAAGGGAGACGTCCCTGGCAATCTGGGGTTTTGAAAGGCAAAGGTTTAAAGGATCAAGGTAAGTTTTCCCTTCCACAGAATACCACCAAGAAGATAGTCAAAAAAGAAGATATACCACAGAGAAGGCACCTGTTTTGCGAGACAAGGCAACAATAATACTAATACATGCAACAGTGGTTAATACTTCTTTAATCAATGACTATCAATATTATATATGAGCACATACAGCAGTGATTATTGACGAAGTCAATGATTGCAATAAAGACTATGGCTTATAATATTACTTCTCAATAAATACAAAATGATATAGCATTCAGTAGAGATGATTAATCCTTGAATTAACACAATGCATCAAATATCATTAAATGCTCATATATGACAGGAGTGTTG
>ML782164.1:1301814-1325242 GCA_009831015.1 Picea engelmannii
TCCAAAAATAAGCATAGCACTAATTAATAACTATAAACTAGACTCTAGACTGTACAATCTAATCATATGAGAGAATCATCCAAATTCTTATCATTTTCATCCTTAACATGACTAGACTCAAAAATGGGATTTCGACTCGATTCCCCTTGCCCTGAAGGTACTCGTCCAACAACAATGTTCAGATCCTCTGGTTGTGGAAGTGGGTCCAAGTCCATCAAAGATAGGTCTTAATTGTCAAATGTTGCTCTTTGAGTCTCCACATCCCACTTTGACAAGGGATCAATATCATCCAAGACTATGTTGCTTGACTTAGGGGTCTTGTTCAACAACTAGTTGTGCCTCACTATGAGGTTGTACTGAACATAAACCATATCATTAAACCATTTTTATTCCAAATGGTTTCGCTTCTTGGTGTGTATATGCTAAAAAAACACTCCATTTTCATTCATACCCAGAAGCACTACATGTCTGCCTCAATATCCAAATTGCAAACTTTTGCAAATCTTGGCTCAATATTCAAATTGCAAAAAAAATTGAGTTTAAGTGGTCCCCATTGCCCGCTATACGATTCCGTACAAAACTGGCTAGTTTTGGTGTTGTTCGGTATGGAACCGACCATTATCGGTTCAAAGCCTTTAACTAGATGGGTACCACCATAGAACCGATTAGACCAACCAATTTTGTTGGAACCGATTGGAACAACAAATTTTGTTTAGAATTAATTCAATTTTGACAACATTGCTCCTTACAAATTCACAACATTATCTAACTCAAGAGAAAGGGTAATTGCTATATGGACCCTTTAAACCTTATGACAAACATGTTAAAACACTCATACCAACACACAACAATAATGTTATCAACCTAAATTATTAATACAAAATGATAGTAAATACAGTCATAAATTAATTAAGACGTATATAAATCTAAATCATATAATGTTTAGACTTGTCCTTTCACTCATTACTTAAAAACCAAACCACCCATAACCAAATATTATAAAAAAAATAATCTCAAACTCTGAAACAATTTCAATATTAAATTAAAATAATATATTTTTTCATTATATTTTTAATTTTAGGAATAACGTTTTCCATGTATCATGGGATTTTTTTGGTCATGTTTCATGGTAATCGTTTATATATATATATATATAAACCATTTACTAATGTACCCGAAATTTTGGATAAATCTAGAATATTCATAGCATCCTAAGTTGAGTTTTAAGATAATTATAAAGCCAATAACAATTATTGAATGACGTGGACCATCCAACGAACACTAGAGACAACAAAATGGTGCCATGCTTATCATAAATGTGACTCATATGAGATAACGAATCTTCAAAGTTTAGTTTATTTATTTTTTATTTTTCTTCTTGGGAGGTGTAAAATTGTAGGGAGTTTTTAAGTCTAATATTAGCGTATTCTAAATATGTTATGATTTGTAATTTTTTCTCACCATAATTTTTAACTATTAACTTTTAATTATTTGTTTTTTTCAAATTTCACAAAAATTGTTGGAGTTGTAAATATTAATTGTTGGGAATGTACAATTTAGATGTAATAGAGTAGTTTTTTTAAGGACGCTAAATTCATTTATATATTTTAAATTGTAATTTTAGAAATGAAAATTTTCAATTTGACCAAAAATTTTATAGTCATGATGATAACCCAAAAAAAGTCAAAATCCTATAACATTTCAACTTCTTTGTTCTTATTTTTTGTGATCCATATAATAAATAACTAATGAGAACTGCGTAGGTGATTTCATATTTAGGTGAAGAAAATGAGGTAGAAGATTTTATAGTTGAAGATATTGCAAAATATATGAATTTGATTATATATATATATATATAGAGAGAGAGAGAGAGAGAGAGAGAGAGAGAGAGAGAGAGAGAGAGAATGTTTCATAAAGGAGGAGGGGAAGACCGAATAACAAGTATATTGACCTCACACCTATTGTTATGTTAATATGAGACACTACTACCTTGTGGTTGTCTCCCTTGACATAACGATCATGGTATGTTGGGACTTATATTTTATTGCAAACCAACCTTTATGACCAATAAGAGATAACACACAACTGGAAAGGAGATTTATAGTCGTAAAAGCTATTTACAGATGCCACAAGATAGGCATATCCGACTGTGGTTTCATACACATGCACCCACACAACATGTCCCACAAAGGAGGGGTAGGTTGAGCAAGAAATATACTCACCTCACAACTAATCAACCATTATGTTAGTAGGAGGCACTCCTCTCTTGTGGTTGCCCCCATTGCCATAATGATTATGGCATGTTGAGACTTATCTACGATGTTGGAACTTAAATGCTTATGTACACCAACCATCACAACCAATGAGGGATAACACGCAAGTGAAGAGGAGATTATATAGTCATAGAAGTTATTTTAAAACAACGCAAGATAGGTGTAAGGACCCTACTTAAGGTGGCACCGACAATGGCATGATGAAAGGTGCATCGAGCAAGCTTAGTTAAGGTTGCATGATGAGTCTATATGTTTGGTAGCATTGGTGATCAACTCATGGGTGGCAACCATGAGATGGTTAGGACAATGTACTAGTGCATGGGCTAGGAGGACCAAGGATGTCTAGCTTAGAAGGGTGGGCAATAAATGAGTGTTGCATAAGAAGCTTCAATGAAGGACAACACAATTTGGCAATGTGATGGATTGTGTGTTACCCATGGCAAGGAAACATTGTTGATGAATGTATTGAAGGTATGTGAATGCTTGGCAAAGAAGGGGCATGATCTTAAGGGACTATCATGTGTTGGCCTAAATGAATGACAACATGGTCTCACATTATGTAGTTGGTTGTTTAAGTATTGTTGGCTTAAGGGAGGCAATGGCACAACATTGTCTAAGGTTGTGTGGTGGTGGTGTAGCATCAGCTATGAAGAAACAAACACTTACACATTATGTAGACTCTAAAGTTCCTAGCTTGGGTTCATTAGGACATGTTGGTTAAGCGTAGTTTGGGCGATACAAACAGTGGATGGTCGTGCCCAACTAGCAAGGTCACGTTAGTGTCGTGTGACAACTATACTTCCTAAGTGGTATCAAATGATCTAGCAAAATGAAAAGTCTATCACTATGACAAATGGTATCAAAGCCACGTTTGAAAGTGGGAATTGTGGAAGCGTCTCTTCACCACTAACATCTAATGTAGTCGCATTAATGAGGATGTCAACAATTCAAGTGAGGGAGAATGTAAGGACCCTACTTGAGGTACCATTGGTAGTGGAATAAAAAAAGGTACACGAAGCATGTTAAGTTCCAAAGTTCTGAATACATAAATGTCACAATAGATCCACAAAGCAATATAGAATAAACCACACTTTATTATAAGAAAACCCTTGAGGTAGGGCAACACCATACAATGGATCCTATTATGGAATATATCCTCTCTTGTTCACTTGCCTCTTCGAGGAGGCATCCTCTTATTGACCTACACGCTCCAAATACAATACTTCTCTTCATGTCTCATTACATTGCTTGAACCCATTTATATAGTGCTACCAACCACCTAAGAACATTCTAGAGGAGGAACCTTCTAGAAGCATAATCTTCTAAGAAGTCCTCTTCATTTATTATATCTAACTACCCTAGTGGGCCTTATTTAATACTATAGTGGACCTAGTCCACCTTACATTAAATGACCTCTACTATTATCACTATGGGCCCTCCAGGCCCCCCACTACCTCTCTAACTACCTAACATTCCACCCCCCTTATGAAAGCGTTGTTCTCAACACTTGTTATGAGGGTGTACAACCATATACCCGGGTCCCATGGATAAGTGTGGACCATAGCGCTGAAGTAGACTAGAGAATTGGGGTCCCATGGATAAATGAAAGCCACCGTGATGAAGTAGTCCAACCACCATTGTAAATTGGGGTCTCATGTCCAAGTGCTTATGTGAACTCCACACAGAAGATATCAGAACCCAATAACCAACTGAAAATGATTCTCCAAAGATCGACACTAGTAATGTGGATCTAAATACGCGGAACCAAACAAAAAATCATCTACTAGGACTGGAGAATAATAAAATTGAAGAAGAATATCCATAAAAGGCTCTTGTCCACTATTTAGGATGTGATCTACATGAGGTGGAGGTGAGTCATCAAGTAGAAGATGGAAGTGGTTGTCATCCCATAGATGACAACTATCAATATACTCATCACCACAAGCGGCTTCAAAATCATACCATGCATATAATTCTTGACTATATTCATCCCTGATGTCCTGCATCATATATCTCTCTTGCATTCCAAGGGTGATTGCTTGAATATTTTGAACACTTGCCTGAATATTTTGAACACCTTGTTGAAGACATGTCTCGAGGGATGCAAACTTTTGTTGAAGTTCCATGAGAAGTCTAATATTCATCGCAAACACCACATATAATGTACCAAAATAAAGATATCAAAATTATCTATCCAATGACACTGATCTAGTAGCAATCTGAGYACCCTATGAAAAGTTACGAACTCTGCAGTGTCGTCGTCRTCATGAAAAATCCCCCCRAAAGGCTAATTTTAAATCAATAATATCTTCAATTTCGAAACTCCGATTTGGGTGATTCATTTTTTGAAATCAACTATTTTTGAAAGAGAAATTCAAATCTATAATTTGTTTGGGCAAATTCGCCCTTAGGTGCTACATAAATCAGAAAAATCACGCGGTCGTCCACGGAAAACCCTGAAAAATTGCAGATTTTAGAATGTCGATACCAATTGTTAAGTACCAAAGTTATGAATACATAAATATCACAATAGATCCACAAAGCAATATAGAAGAAGCCACACTTTATTATAAGAAAACCCTTTAGGTAGGGCAACACCATACAATGGATCATATTATGGAAGGGATCATCTCCTATTCACTTGCCTCTTCGAGGGGGCATCCTTCTATTGAGCTACACGCTCCAAACACAATACTTCTCTTCATGTCTCATTACATTGTTTGAACCCCTTTATAAAGTGCTACCAACCACCTAAGAACATTCTATAGGAGGAACCTTCTAGAAGCGGAACCTTCTAAGAAGTCCTCTACATTTATTATATCTAACTACCATAATGAGTCTTATTTAATAATATAGTGGACCTAGTCGACCTTACATTGAATATACATAACCACATTCCCATTGGGTACCTCCCTAGGTATCCCATATTACCTCCCTTAGTATACTACATTCCATCCCTCTTTGGCCAAGGAAAGTGCTCTGATACCAATTGTTAAGTACCTGAATATATATGAAAATATAAGATAGAATAATAACCCAAATCATTCACAAAAACACTGAACACAATAAATAGAGAAACCCTTGAGGTAGGGTAACACCATATACTAATCCTTATGGAAGGATAAAACTCCTCAATGAATCCTTGCTTGTACAATAACAATATTATTCACTATGCTTCAATACATTGCTTACACTTCTTTATATAACTCTCTCTATCTCCTAAGAACCTTCTAGAGAGCCTTCTCATATTTATTATACCTAACAACCATAATGAGTCTTATTTAATAATATAGTGGACCTAGTCCACCTTACATTGAATATACATAACCACATTCCCATTGAGTACCTCCATAGGTACCCCATATTACCTCCTTAGGTATACTACAAAACAAGCTCGGCCAAGGGTGCACAAAAAGTCCATATGTTTGGTAACCTTAGTGACTGAATCGTTAACGATAGTTGCACGACAATTAGGACAATGTACTAACGTGTAGGCTAGGAGGACCAATGATGTATAGTTGAGTAGGGTAGATGACCAATGAGGTGTTGCATAGTAGGTTTTGACAAAGGAGAGTGTGATTTGGAAATGTGACGAATTGTGTGTCATCCATGGCAAAGTAACATCATTGATGATTGTACTTAAGGTATGTGAACACTTGATGAATTAGGGACATGATCTTTATAGACTATCATGTGTTAGACTAGATGGATGACAACATGGTCTCACATTGGGCAATAGATTGTTCAAGTATTACTGGCTCGAGGGAGGTGCAACATTGTCTATCGTTGGGTGGTGATGGTGTAGCATTGCCTACGGTGAAATGAGCACTTTGACATTCTACACACTCTAAGGTGCCCAACTTGGGTTCAGTCATGACATGTCGGTTAGGCGTAATCCTTGTGATACAAGTGTTTGATGTTCATGCCCAAGTAGCAAGGTAATGTTAGTGTTAGGCAATGACTAAGCTTCTTGAATAGTACGAGACACTCAAGTGGAATGCAAAACACCTCCTAACAATATGCGTATTTAATTGTTATTTTACATACACACCCATACAACATGTCCCACAAAAAGAAAGTTATTCTTGGAATTATAATGAATGTTCATGCTTTATATGATAAGGTGGGAAATAATAATATTAGTATCAAAATAACTAAAAATCAAACTTGCTACCATCAAACACTTATTGAAATGTTCCACTACTATTTAAAAATTAAACATCATTATCTAACATGGTAGACAAACGAAAATTTGAAAAAAAATACATCTTATTAACTTTAATTTAAAATATTAATTATAAAAATATTTTAACAAATTATATAAAATAACTAAATAAATAAATGTTTTAACACGGTCTTAATTATTTTATAAAATTAAATAAAATATCCCATCCAAAATTTAATCTTTAATACGTAGAGATAAACATATAATAAATCAAAACCCCAAAATTTAATCTTTAATACGTAGAGATAAAAATATAACAATTCAAAACCTAACACCTTTATGAAAAACCGTAAATTCTTCGTATTGAAAATGAATATAAGTTACTTAATATAAGTTACTTAGAGGGTAATAAAATTTAAACACCGTCGTAATTATTTTATAAAATTAAATAAAATATCCCATCAAAAATTTAATCTAGAGATGAAAATATAACAATTTAAAACCTAACACCTTTATGAAAAACTGTAAATTCTTCATACTAAAATGGAATATAAGTTACTAAGAGGGTAATAAAATTTATTTTCATTTATGGTGTAGTTTAGTTTTTTTTTTTTTTTCATTGTTTTGATTGATGTATGATATAAAAAAGATTTTCACAATTAAAATTGGAATTTCAAAATTAAATAGCTCATTGAATTCGAAGGTTTTATAATTTAATGTTTCAATTATTTTTTTCATTTTCTTTTTCATTTTCTTGATTGATGTATGATATAAAAAAGATTTTCACAAGTAGAGTTGGAATTTCAAAATTAAATAGCTCATCAAATTTGATGGTTTTGACAACTTAATGTTTTAACTAAAAATAAAAATATTGACTAATAATTTTTTTTTTTAACCATGTTTAATGAACAAATTACATCATGATAAAAATTTGCAAAAGAATTCATAAACTTGAGAACTCTATTTTCACAAATGCAAAATAATTCCAAAACTTGATAGCTCTCTGCACATTCTTTTCATGTGCAAAAGTATATGAACAACTCTCTTCATGTGCCAAATACAACAAAGACATTTGACATATTTTGTAAAATATTTTTAAAATCAACGTAGATTCATGTTAAAGTATTAAGGATCCAATTTTTTAATGTGTGATTTATTTATTTATTTATTTTTATTTCTATTTTTTAATATCTCTCTCATACTAGAGTGCAAAACATTTTTGTTTTTAAAAGTTATGTTTGTGGTTTTATTATAATTTAGTTGTCAATTGGTAATGAGGATAATCATTATTGGTTTTTATTTATTATCCTTATTCAAAAAAACCATGTCACTTGAAATGATTTGTTGGTGGTTTGTAAGGATGCAAACTTCCACTAGTGTATTTGGGCCTTGGGGTTAACTCATTCTTGAACTTTAACCTATTTCTTTAGGTCCAAGGAAGACGAGCTCTTAACCAATTAGAAATAGTTTAGGTCTTATTCCAAAACCAAAAAAAAAAATTTAGCTTAAAGAAAGCCAATATCCCTTATGATCTTAATGAGATTATGTATTTTTTAATAACATATAACCCTAATCCCATACATAAAATTAAATATTATCCCAATTACAATTTAACTTCTTATCATCTCTCTCTATATATTACATTGATAAAATCAACTTAAATTAATAAATTCAAAAATATTATATATAAAAAATTCACATCTATTAAAATTAATTTAATTTATTGGATATGTGTAAACTCTTTTAATAATAATAATCTATTTTTAAGGTCATAGTCAAGCCAGACACCAATATAAGGAAATGAGAAATCAATTTGAGATTAAATTAATTTATTGAATATGTGTAAACCTTTTTAATAATATTTTAATAATACTAAGAAATCAATTTTAAATGTCAAATATATTGTTTATGTTTTTTTTCAAGTTTTTTAGTAAGTTTTTTTGATTTTTTAGTTTTATATTATATAGTTAGAGATAAAAATATACAAAAATTTAGAGGCCGGGGTGAATGGCCCCACCTAGGCATGATATCAATGTCATACAAGAGTAGTTGTTGGCTTGCCTTAAAGGAAATTAGGTTGACTAATAAAATCTTAAGAATATACAACACACAAACTTTAAAAGTGTCTAAAAGTTTAACTATGATCATGTACCATACAAAGCAAAAAAAACCTAAATTGATTGAAATGAGCAAAAAAGAGTGACTAGTTTGTGGCAGCATGTCAAGGAACCTTCGGATGGGCCATTGGGGTCTTTCCTTCTTCCATTCCTACTTAGTGAGCTTGGGACCTCGAATATGAATTACTAGAAAGTATTTGGATGAGCCCACCAATCTTTTTCACCAACCATGAAACAATGGAGAGTAGGAACTTGTTCTGTGCTTTGAATGCCTCCATTCTTTGCCTCAACACCTTGAATTCCGACTCCTTGGCTAGCATTGCAAAGGTAAAAAAAGCCTTGGTGTGCCAATAGAGCTATATGGTTCAAAAAAATTAGTGTCCCTTGCAATGCTAGAACCTAAGTTCATAATGAAGGGGGTTGCCTGATTATCGACTTCAAAATCCTCAACGTAGGCCCTTAGCACTTTCACATCTTCCTCAATGCCGCGCAAAAAGACTTGGGATTGTGGATGAATGGAAGATGAAAAGTCCATTGTGACAACCTCGACCTTAGTTGCCTCTCTAGTGGAATGTGCTAGGGCTTTTCCCTTCCAACTGCAATGATGAGCCATACCAAGAGGAGGCACCAGACCGTCTAATGAAACCCCGAAGAGCCACAACACCCAACGAACAAACAAAATCCTTAACCACAAATTCAAGTAAACAACAATATTACAACATTCCCCACAACCCCAACCTTTCTTTATATCCATCGCTGAGTTTGATTGAGGGTCGACCATCATGATGCTGCGTGGGAAATTCATGGCGGAGAGAGGAAAATGAGAGCTGTCATGTGCCAAATTCACTGAAATGACCCTCTCTTGCTTATAGAAACCACATTGTACTATGTCCTTGTTCGTTATAAAGAGGAAGGACCTGGACATCAAGCTATGAGGAGGGTGCATGGGGGCACGTGGCCTGACCAACCTGCCCACACAATGCCTCCTCCCCTCAGTGTACCAACACCCAATCCAAGGATTTTTCTAACACTTTCTCAAATTAGTTTTGAGGTGTATTTTTCCCAATGTATTTGTATATTTTGTGTTGTGATTATTTAAAAATAATAAAAAGAAACAAAATATAACAAAAAAACATTTGTACTTAAAAATTGTATTATATATATATATATATATAAAAGTTATTTGTCAATTGGGTTTAGTTTGGGTGCTTGGGAGAAATGATTGTTAACCTCCCCACCTAGGTTCAAATTTTTCTCTGTTTTATTTGGTTAGTCACTCTTCAATGGAATGTTAGATATTTTGTTTGGACTCAGTGGAGAAAATGTTGTCTTTTTTCAAATCCAAATCCTCTAATTCACGATGTCTCTTCAAACTATCAGAAGGATTTCCAATTGTGACTATTTGCGTAGAAGGAAAATACATTGAGACCATATCCACATCACATCCCTCAAAGGGAGGGTTGTGCATTTGAGCCAATACTATTAGTTATGATCGTTCAACAAAATGTTTTGGAGTTGTCTCTAGAGGATTCTTCTTTAATGATTGCCATTCTCTAGGTTTATTGCTACTTTCCCCTACAAAAATTGTGATAGTTGGACAAGGATTTTGTAATGGCCTCTCTATTAACAAGTGTTACAATGAAAATATGTGTTCTCATCAAGAATTATCCCACTTTAAAACAATCTTACGTGTTCTCTTAATCGAATTTCATGATCCATTGAGAATTATCCCTCTCTAGAAGAATATGATTAAGTAGATCGAGGTTCATGAGACTAAAATCCAACTCACACATAGTTAAAGTATAGGTAATGATTTCTGATAACTTAACACAAATTTAGGAACAAATTCAAGAATGAGTAATAATTATAACAACTCATGAGAATGTAGATGACGATACTTTGTAAATCAAATTAGGATTAAAAGCATAGTCTAAACATTGCCATGAATTGGATTTTTTCTTGTTATATTTTTCTGCACTTGGAATCATATATATGAATTGTTGAAATTGCACAAAGTGAATGCAATAGGTGTTTTTGAGGGTGCTTAATCCATTTATGCATTCAAAAATGCAATTTCAACAATAAAAAATTGCAATTTAACCAAAAAATGTAGCCTTAGTCTAAACTTTCTACATTTTGACCCTTTTCCGGAGATATTTTTTGTCTAATTTTGCTTGAAATCCAGCGACAAATTGGAGTGCCCCAAGGGTTTTCCAACATACTTTTTCCATTTATACATTCCAAAATACAAATTAAACAACATAAAATTGCAATTTCTTTCATATTTATATAATCAGATTCCAAGGAAAAGGACCAAAACATAGAATGTTTAAACAACTCCAAAAATATATAACCAAATTCTAATAATAATAAAAAAAATCCAAATCATATAATATATATATTTTAAAAGAAATGATTAAATAATTCTTCCATTAATAAGTTTTAATAAATTTAGATTTAAAAGATTCAAGTCAAACTCAACAACAAATAATGATTCCTTTTTCTTTTGACCTAGGAGAAATTTGAATCTTACACTTCTTTATGAGAAATTTTACTATCATCATAATTTAAATTGACTGAATTTTGGCAAAGAGATTAAGTCAAAGGTAACAACCAATGGGAATCATTGATGACCGGTTAAAATCAAACTAAGGTAACTACTCCAAGAATATTATATATTTATATAATTTTTTAATCCACTGAAGCGGAAAATAAGGAATTAAAATAAGAAAAGCTGCCTCATTAAGCTTTCAAGTTTGGTGCAGAGACGTGTACGGTCGATCTTATTTACGTAAAATAGTTGAAAAATTCACAATTAAATGACAAACGCGCAGGCCCTCAAAGTCTTCTTTTTCGTCTTCACCTCCTCATATTAATATTATCATCCATCGATCAATTAACAATTGCAGGTAATATGCGTGGTGTGGTGTTTGTTGAGTCGGCAAACGATGATATCTTCTACCTGATATCGTTATAAATCTCCTTTAATTCATTGATCAGGCTGTATCAGCGTCGAATACCATTCTTCAATTTGTCTCCGGCGCATCAGGGCGACTCGCGCGAGCTCAAATTCGGCGGAATTCGGCTTACCAGGTGAAATTTGAATTGATTTTAAGGGTTTTTAGGTCGGCAGAGAAGGAATTTTCGCTAAATTGAATCTCTGAACGGATCTGTTCAGAAACCCCATATTTGTATCCCGATCGGGGCAAGAGACTGTAATTTGCTGCCTTTGGTGGTGCAGAAACCATTTAATTCGCATAGTTATACGAGGTTTACCTTCGGCGGGGTCTGTAATTCATCCCTTGGAAGCCTCCGTAGTGAATAACTAAATTAAGGGCTTTTCTTGGCACAGAAACCCTTGATTTCCGGAATTACTCCATCTTATTGGGCGGCTGTGATATATTTGATCAAATCCTTGGTATAGGGTTACCGAAGGACGGTAAAATACAGAGGAAAATACCGTTGATTCTTGTGAATTATAGCTTTAATCTGCCGAGTCTGTTGTTTTTTTTGGGCATAGAAACCCTTAATTTGCAGAATTACTTTACCTATTAATCAAACCCTCGGTGCAGGGTTCCTGAAGGAAGAACTTACAGAGAAAAAGGCCGTTAATTCTCGTGAATTGTAGCTTTAGTCCGCTTCAATGGTTGACTGCCGTAGTTTGATCGAGTTCTGCAAGGCTTTCGAGCAGCACCGCAACATGGCCAATTCATTGACCGTCAGCGAGCAGGCGGCTTTCTACCGACATAATAATCACCACCGCCAGCGGAAGCAGCATAATCCCAGCAATCTGCTGACTCATCCTCTCTGCGAGCAATCCTCCTCTGCAGCGGTTGATATCGTCATATTGGTTCTGGTACTCGGCGCCTGCGGGTTTCTCTTTACGCCTTATTTCAAGTACGTTTGTCACGAGGCTGCCGAGATTCTTCCTGCCACCTTTCTGTTGATCGGCGATATTATCTATCATGCGCCGATCGCCTATGCTTCTGGAGCGATCTTGATGTTTGTTTTTGTGATTGCGGCATGGGAAATCTACCAGTACAAGTCGAGGAAGTGTGAAAATCCACACTGCAGGGGGTTGAGGAAGGCCGTGGAGTTCGATATTCAGCTGGAATCGGAGGAGTGCGTGAAGACCTTACCGCCATCGCTGGAGGATTTGGTGGGAAGTGGGCAATTGGAATTGGGAGAGGATCACGAGGAACTGGAGGCAGAGCTCAGGCGGATGGCACCTCTAAATGGAAGAGCTGTGCTTATTTTTCGATTGCCGTGTGGATGCCCTGCAGGCCGCATGGAGGTCTGGGGCCCAAAAAAGCCTCGTAAATCCAAAAAGTAATAATTAACTAGGAGGAAGCTGAATTAGAATGACAAGAGGGGGAGGGGAAGTGTCCACTGGCTATAATCTTGCTGGCTTGTTTGCAAGAGTAAGATTAGATTGACTTGTATGAAAATTTGAGAATAGAGCATAAGTTTTGGTGACTTGTTTGCTCAGTCAATTTGAAGATCGGATAGCAAACGTGGTTTTAAAGACCTGACTATGATTGAAGGCTTTATGTTGATGGAACGGAGCTCTGTTTTTGCACAGTGTTCTGATTTTGATTCTTGTTATGCAAGAATGGCATGGTATTAAATTAGTCAAACAGTTATCCATCAGATCAACAAGTTATGTCCCTGATAAGGTAAGTCACCAATCTTTGAAGGCTGATCAAGATATTAAGGGAATGTTACTAGATCTATGGGGTAGATTGCCAGTGATACAACTGGGAGATGCCACAGGCCTTCAACAATGGTATGATGACCCAGCTTTGTTCTCTGCAGATGCTAACTTGTTCCTTTTACACTATCAAGACTGGAAATTCCAAGTTGCAGAAGGCAGTGTTTCTTTGGATAGAACTCTTCTGTCTTCAGAAACTTGTAAGATGCTTTTGCTTAGATGTATGTGTCCGGATAGGTCGTCAGATTGTGCCAGGGATACTTGCCCTTTTGTCATTTTTTCTTCAGCTTTCTCCACTTATTATGATTAAGTATACTAAAGGTCGGTTAAGGCCTCTTAAATAAGCGACTGCAGAAGTCTAATATTACATAAAATGGAAACTTTGTTCTCTTCTCCATTTAGGAGCAATCTTAATGATAATACCAAACATTTTAAATCGGGTTGCATCAATCTTGTGGATAAATTTCAAATTGATGGCCTTGAGTAAAAGGATGTGAACCATAAAATTTATTTCTAGTGTCAGCTCCTGTGCGGAATGCTAATTCAACGTCAAAATCATGTGAATAAATTAGATATCTTGCACTGGGAAGTCATGGTTCAATAGTAAATACAGGGAAATTATCTATTTTGTGTGATCGTATTAGCTAGGAGATTGTAAGTATTAAGGTTGTTTTATTTTTATGGCAAGATTTTACATGCCGCTTCTAAATATTTAAACCGTCTTTGTATATTTGAATTGGTTAAGTTTTCAAGCTTTTAACTTTGTGGTCTGAACATGAAATTTCAGTGGTAGTCACAGATCATGAGAGACTTACGCATATGTATGTGTGAATCAGTCTATAGTAATTAAGTGCACAGGAGATTAAGAAATCTTTGTGCATAGCATTTTCCATCGATGCACACCTATAATATATTGCTCTTGTTAAATCTGCATTCTACAATATTCCAATGTAAGATTGCAGTTCACTTTGCTTAATACGTGAACTTTTTTTTTGTACACAAAACCTGGATATCATGTTGTATGCATTTATTTTGATGTCACAAATCAATCGATAGTTAAATTTTTTTCTATGGTTGCTTAATTGACTTTGTTCCAACATGTGGAATTGAATTGGATTCTGTAGCTAAATATCCTCAGAAATCTGAAGAGTAACAGTGCAACTAGGTTGAAGCTGAATTAGAATGACAAGGGTGGGGGTTTGCCACTGGCTCTATTCTAATCTGTTTTGTTTGCAACAACAAGATTAGACTGACTTATGAAAATTTGGGAACATATTTTTTTGTGACTTATTTGCTCAGTCAATTCAAAGATCTGATAGCAAACATGCATCTAAACGTGGTTATGTTCAAGGGTATCATGCTGATGGAGGGGAGATCTTGTTTTGCACAGTGGAGTCATTTTCACTCTTGTTATGAAATAATGGCATGGTATTGAATTAGTAAACAGTTGTCCATCGGATCAGCGATTCAGCATGTTATATGTCCCTGATAAGGTAACTGACCAATTTTTGAAGGCTGATCAGGATATAAACAGAACCTTACTGGAATATATGTGGTAGATTTCTAGTAGCACAGCTGGCAGATGCAGCAGACCTTTGATAATTGTATGATGGCACAGCTTTGTTCTCTTCTAGTGCTAGCTTGTTCCTTTTACGTTGTCAAGGTTGGAAATTCCAAGTTGCAGAAGGTAGTGTTTCAATTGTAGAACTCTTCCTTCTTTAGAAACATGTAAGATGCTTTTGCTTTGATGCATGCGTCTGGATAGATCTTCAATAGTGCTAGGGATACTTGCCCTTTTGTCATTTTTTCTTCAGCTTTCTTCATTGATTATGATAAAGTATACTGAAGGTTGTTTCCTCTTAAATAAGCGACTGCAGAAGTTTAACATTACATGAATTGGGAACTTTGTTCTTTTCTCCATTCAGGAGCAGCATTAATGAGAATGCCAAACATTTGAAATCCGTTTGCATTAATATTGTGGATTGATTTGGAAATTAATGGCCTTAAATAAAGGACTTGAAGTGTAGAACTCATATCTAGTGTTAGGTCCTCTGTGGAATGATATTTCAAGGGAAAAATCATTTGAATAAATTAGAAATCTTGCACTGGAAAGTCATGGTTTGAATAGGTCGTACATTCTGTTTCTAAATATTTAAACAGTCTTTGTATATTTGAAATGGTTAGCTTTGAAGCTTACCTTTGTGGTTTGGATATGAAATTTCAGTGGCAATCACAGATTATGAGAGATTTACAAATTTCAACTATATATGCATGCATCTGCTTGTAGTAACATTGCAGAAAGGCACAGGAGATGAAGAAACCTATGTGCAGAGGTTATTCCAATTCCATCAATGCACACCTACAATATATTTCTATTGTTAAGTCCACAGACTACCAGATTCCAATGTAGGATTACAGGTTACATTGTTTAATGCATGAACTTGTGTTTTTATACACAAAACCTGGATACATGTCGTATGCATTCCTTCTGATGTCACAAATCTATCTGTAGCTAAAAATATATCTTTGGTTGATGAATCAACTTTGTTCCAAATTGAGGAGTTGAATTCCTGAGATATTTGGTATAAATCTCTTAGTCAATGGTTTGCAACTATTGCATGATACTGGAACTCCATAGTGCTCATCAAAATAGCAGCACATTCTATCTCCATATGTTGTCCTGTCGTTGCTGTCTCTTATTCCATTAAGTTCCTAAGCTTTTATATGTGTGGCATCTATTTCATTTTTTTATATTTGTAATACTAAATAAAACAAATTGCACACATGAATCTCTTTTCCCTTTGGTTGCATAATAGATTCGTCATTAGTTTCAGTTTCCATTTTAAAGTTTCCATCCAGGGATTGTTTTAGTGTGAAGAAGAAACTCGTTAACAGTTGATCTAATTGTAGACATGAAAACATATGTTGATTCCTATTTAGTGAGTGATTGGATCTACTCGGATAGAAATAAATATAAAAAACATATGTAGCAAACTGGTGCAGCAGATTAGGTATGGTTAATTTCTGTTAACCTACAGACTTATTGAAGGGGTGATGTACTGTTCTATGGAATCTCTTCTGGACACGTCAACATGATGAGTATTTTTGCAGCTAAACTGTATTTGGACTCTGTGATTATGCTTGCCAGCACAGTTGCACAATGAGAAGATTCTTCTGACAGATTCCATAAATATGTGTGGATCTTACTATTATTCATAGCAACGAAGGTATATGACTCAGAATCTTAACTATCGAAAAGCTTTAAGTAGTTCCCTTTACAATTAGAGAGAAAGGATCATGTGCATTTATTGGCATTTTTCATATTTTGTAGTGTGATTTGTTCATGACATGCAATATTTCATTTCAAAATAGCTGTATTGACTTTTGTATCAACTGTAATTTGTCTCGACAAATGGACATGTGATGACCATTCTACTCTCTCTCATGAACTTTGTGGGAAAAATGATTTAATTGATAAAACATCTGCCTATCTATGAATGCCATGTCAGCTAGTCAGTATCATCCTTTCATACCCACTGGAATTTTGTTTTGTACGGAGCTATTATGAGCTGGCAATCCTAAATATGGGTAAATCATCTATCCTAAACTTAATGAAGTAAGGGCGAGTGAGCCAATTTATGCACACGAAGTTCTACGAGTGGTCTCTTCTTTCTGGATATCCAATAGGTGTTGGAGCGGGAATCAAAGAATAAAGACAAGATGATCTCCTTTGCAAATTTTACAAGGGAACTTTATCTTCTTCTCCTTTTTGAAGACCTTGTGGGGAACCCCAGAGATGCTTCTCCACATTCGTGGATGGCATCCCTAGTAAACCTGTTGGTGTAGACTAGTGCACCTCACCCAGGGGGATTCAATCTTGTGTACCTGCTGGCATAGAACTTGCCAAATGCCCAACAACATTGGCTACAATTGGTTGAGCTAACCCCTTGGGCTAATACCTATTGGAATTTTGCTTCCACTACAACTGCGATCTACATTTCCTTTGAACATTGTCAACTTGATAGATTCTAATGTGCTGATATGTACCTCAGTTTACAAGTCCATTCTTGATAATATAAACCAGGGAACCACCACTGTAATTAGCATCGATACATGGAATCAGCAGATGAAAGAAAAACAATAAAGGTACCTCATTCTTCACTGTTAGAAACATGGGACAAATGCCCATCAAATGTTGCACATCATCACATAAAAGATAGACATCATGTTTCTAGTGGAGAAACCCTATAGGGTGGAGAACTCCACTCTAACCAAATATTCCATTATAGGATTTCATATTGTGTTTAAACTTTATATTTACCACATTTTATAGGTGTTAGGGCTAGAGTAGCTAACCCTATCCCTAACAATCATTCTTGGCTAATTAAGGACGCATTGATTGTATACAATCAATGGCATTAATGACCACTAAACATGCCACTAAATAACCACACTAACCACCAATGTGGGTGATAATTGCCCACTAAGTGTAATTCCGAAATGATCATAAAGTCAAACCTAACCATTATTACACCAAAAAAGATTACATCCCAACACCCCCATTAAAGTGTATTTGACCAAGAAAAGATTACATCCCAACACCCCCGCTTAATGTTCACTTGGGAAATATGTGGATAGATATTGACAACAACCTAACCATGATGAGGTGCAAACAAGCACTTAAAGGAGAGTCCAATTGTAGCATTGTAGCCTCCAAAACGCCTTCACGTGATCCTCTTCAGAAAATATTGAAGCAAATACAAGTTTAAACGGAGAGTCTTGCTTAGTAACTGTAGCCTTTAGAACACTTTCACATGAACCTCTTTGAACAACAGTGAAGAAAAAACAAGTTTAAACAGAGAGTCCTACTTTGGAATTGTAGCCTCCAAAACACCTTCACATGAACCTCTTTTAAAAACAATGAAGCAAGCACAAGTTTGAATGGAGCATATGCACAAATGATCAGAGGAAATCAAATCCCCACAATGTTGTCAAAGAATAGTCTCCAAAAAAGGACATAGTAGATGCTAAAGAGCATGCTGAAACCAAGAGCGATTGGACAAAGATGCTATTAAGGAAAGAGTTTAAAGATCAACAAGAGGGTTCCAATAATACTATCAAGGACCCACTGATTGTATACAATCAATATACAATCAATGGGTAACCACTGATTGTATACAATCAATGACATTAATGACCACCAAATGGGTCATTAAATGACCACACTAACCATTAATGTGGGCGATAATTGCCCATTAAGGGTGATTCACAAATGATCATAAAGTCAAGCCTAACCATCATTACACCAATATCTCCCCTTAAGCTTGACTTGGGGATAAATAAGGCAAAGGTGGGACAAAAAATGTATTTGACCAAGAAAAGATTACATCCCAACACCCCCCGCAATGTTCACTTGGGAAATATGTGGTAGAAAAGACGTGGGTAGTGTTGATGTTTTGTAGCTTCGGGTAGGTATTCTCACATGGCCTTGGTGTCGGGCATGTGAGAATCTTCGTTGACACCCACATTGCACTTTCGCTTTGGTGAAAACCCTTTTGGATTGAAGCTTGGGGCTTCATGGGCTTGTTAATGGGCTTTGGGGGCTTGTGTTGGGGCTTCAAACCCACATGTGTGAATAAATAATTCTAATTTCATGTTGAGTTTAGTGAAGGGCTCCTTAGAGTAAGCTAAGCGTTTCTAAACTCACTTTGGAACCCTATAAAAGGAGAGGAGAGATTGTGACATTTTAATTGTGACATTATGGAGTTAGCATAAGTGAGTGAGCACTTGTGCTAAGGAGCTTGGAAATTTCTGCAAGGGAAATTTTGCACTTTAGCAAAATTTGGCTTAGGGTTCTTGGACATTCTGTTTTTTTTTTCAGCCAAGAGAGAGGCCACATGTAAGAGAGGACAACCACGCGCGCGAGGAAGAAAGAAGGCCGCACATGTGGAAGAAGATAGGTCGTACAACTCGCATGTGTGACAGATCCGTACAGTCACATGTGAGACAAATCTGTACAACCGCACGTGTGAGGGAGCATAAAAGGGCCGCACATGTGAGGGTTTTTGGGTAGCAGCAGGTCTGTACACGCTGACGTTAGTAGTATGTACAGTCCATACGAATGACATCAACACGTCGTACAGGTGTGCTAGAGAAAATTTGTAAGTTGAGAATTTTCTCGGGATATGTTGTTGATTTTGTGGTTTTTGAGAGGATTGGTTTTGTCCTTAGATTTACTCTTTTGTGGTTAGCTGAGAAGGCTGATTTTGCCCTCAGAAATTCTGAAATTGAAAAGTTTACAGAACAAAATTTTTGTGTCTCTTGTGCATGGATGGTTTCTCTTTGATCTCTATATTGCCGTGTTGTAATTTTCAGTCATAATTTCAGTGTAAAATTATTTAGTGATAACAACCCTAGGGTTTACTGTTTGGGTCACTTGGAAGTAATTTTCAGATTTGAAATTAGATGCATAAAAATTGACATGGTATTAGAGTTGAGGCTTTCAAGGGAGAGAATGGTCATCTTCTTGAGACACAAGCAGTTGCAGATTGGTGGTACAACAAATTTGTTGTTGCAGATTTTTGTTTTTGTTTTGGGCAGGTCACAATGGTGAACACTCTTAGAGTAGAGGACTGATTGGAAGGGACAACAAACTTCCGGGCTTAGAAGGCCAGGATTCTCCTTCTCTTGGAGGAGAATGATCTCATAGAGTATGGTGAGACGGTGGTTCCATATCCTATTGATCTGCAGGAATTGGCAGCTCATAAGAAGAAGGAAGTGAAGGCCAAACGAGTGTTGTTGGACTCCGTGAAGGATCACCTGATTCCTCACATTTTCGAGAAGAAGACAACAAAAGAGAGTATGATGCTTTGGTAGGCTTGTACCAAAGCGGGAATACAAGCCGGAAGTTGATCTTGAGGCACTAGCTCAGAGCAGTTGAGATGTCCAACTCGGACAATGTTGCTAGCTACCTAATGATGATCACTCAAATTCGTGATCAGCTTGCAGCCATTGGTTGTAGATTTTTGAGGAACTATGAGGGCTGCCCAACAGGCCTGCATTATGACCTCTTGTTGGGCTCTAAGTTTGGTTATGCAAATCTGTCCTTTGCTGCGTTTTAGGACAACAAATAGGTCCGTATACTTTTGCCAAGAATTCTGCCCCCAACTGATGGTTATATGCTCTTTTAAGGTGCCCTTGCAAGTAGTTTTAGTAACCAAGTGTTAGCACATGCAAATCTCAAAACATGTAGCACTCCTCTAGGATCTTAACAAGCTCCTACTGTTGATTTAAACACTAAGCATACATGAAAAATGAACACAGGTATTTTTGGTCAACATGACCCTGGATAAAACCCCCTGGGGAAAACCAGTTTAAAATGGAAGTGTATATAAGTGATGTCTAAAGCATGAGATACAACAAGTAAGCAAATACAATGGAACTTGTACAAGTAGCAAGCTTCTCTCAAGCCTTGCTAATGGTTCCAAGAAGAAATGCGCCCAAGCAACTGCGCCCTCTTCCCTTTGTTGCCTATCTCACTGAACTGAAGCGCCCTTGATCCTCCTTCGTCTGATGAAGAATCCCTTGCACACAACGCAAGTTGTTGTGTGCTACCTCCTCACTGAAACTTGTCAGATCTGCAGTAGCTTAGATACTGCTAGTGCCTGCTAAGCCTGAGCCCTCCTCCAAGAGTGCGCCCTCCTCAAAGAAAAATCCCTCACCAAAAATACATGAGAGTACAAGCCTCCATGAGTACTCAATGAAAGTAGGCGCCCAAGCTTCCCTCATATAGCCTCCATCCTCATCTCAATGCTCTCTCTCAAACTCTCCAAGTGAACAAATGAGTGAATGCGCCTCCTTTGGCCCTATGCGTCCTCCTTGAACCATTTATAAGGAAACCTAAAGATGGATGACCTAGATCACTCCCAAGCACCATCTAATCAATGGGTGAGTTCATCCCAAAATAATCTCACTTAGAAACCCACTTTGGGTTAAGTTTCCTAAGTTCACTTTATGTCCCTTCATTCACCCACTTAGTGAATAAAATGTCACTTTTTCCTTAAGTGACAAAATTCCACCTTTTTGACTTAAGTGAAGTCAAAGTGGAATTAGACATAAAGTACAAGGTACATAGTCCCAATGTATTTCCCTCTTGTGGTTAGAGACCCAAAACCACAAGGGGACCACTTTCTAAGATACACCAAAACTCAACACTCCCTCTTACCAAGGAAAGTGTTTCTCACCAAGCCCATCTTGTCTCTGAAGTAGACATGTTTGCCCCTTGGTAGGGCCTTGGTGAGAATGTCTGCAACCTGCTCATCAGTTGGAATGTATTGAAGCTGTACTGCCCCTCACTAAACCCATTCTCTGATGAAGTGGTATCTGATCTATATATGCTTCGACCTGTCATGGACCACTGGATTCTCAGAGAGTTTGATACAACTCTTATTATCACAGTGAATGACAGTTGGAGGCAACTCCCAACCAAATAATCCCACCAACAACTTACGAAGCCAAATGGCCTTGCAACTGGCTTGATTGGCTGCCATATACTTTGCCTCGGTTGAACTCAAAGCAACTGACTTATGTTTTCAGCTGAACCAGGAAACAAGTCCTGACCTCAACCCAAAACAACACCCTGAGGTGCTCTTCCTGTCAATAGCACATCCTGCCCAGTCTGAGTCTGTGTAGCCAACCAAACTCACTCCATCCCCTCTGACATAGTCCAGGCCATAATCCACCGAACCTGCAATATACCTCAAAACATGTTTTGCCCCAATCCAGTGAACACTCCTCGACTCCACCATGTACTGACTGAGAGTGTTCACGACAAAACAAATATCTAATCGAGTGTTGACCAGATACATCAACGATCCAGTCAACTGCCTGTATCCTGTAGCATCCACCAACTGGGAATCTGAAGCGCTAAGCTTCTTCTAGTTGGTGACCATGGGTGTCGACATAGGTCTGCAGTCCTCCATCTGAAATCTACTCAATATGTCTGCAACATACTTCCCCCTGTCCCAGGAAGATGTGACCCTCCTCCTGCCATACCTCCATGCCCAAGAAATAATGCATCAACCCGATGTCAGTCATCGCAAACACTGATGCATGTTAGAATATAGAAGATAGTGTGCTCGTTTTCCATTGACGATACCCTCGTCACCCAACCATAGGCCAAAGCCACCCTCCGAGCACCTTAACCTTGACTGAGAATTTCTCCGGAAGCAAACCCTAGGCTAGATAGCCGAACAAAGGGTAGCGCACCTTTCCCCAAGGATAGTGCATCACAAAAAGCTGATCAGATAGTCCAAACCCTAGCCAAGAGATAGTCCAAGCCAACACTGAAACTGCTAGCTGCAGCAGCTGCACCTGCAGCTCTCCTCCACATCTGCGCACCAAATTGGGAACTGCAGTGTGCACCAACTGGGAACTGCAATTCTGAGAGATTGTCAAATGAGAACTGGAGCCCTGTATTTATACCGGTTCTGCCAGATTTGCTGGGGCCGACTTCTCCTTCTCGATATGTGTTTGTTCAGTATATTATTATTATTTCTGGCCAACTTCTTCTCTTGGAGGCTAATAACCTAATATAAATTATCTTCTTGAGCCGACAAGACTTCTAGGGTTATTAGCCAACTTATTAGGGTTTCTCTTGCTTCCCGAAGTCTTCTATTCTTGTCAGGTTCACACGTGGAGGTAAATACCTCCCGCAGCTACCATAATATCAACACTCCCTCCTAGCTAGGGAGGTATTTCAGGTAATGGTCTTGAGCACAAAAACATACCATTTACCTGGTAGCATCAATATAGTCGTCTAGACTATCTCATGACTAGATCAGGAGCATCACCATCACCATCAGCTGCATCATCTCTTGAAACCATACTTCATCTGAGTAATTAGACATGATGCTGGATAAGTCACTCACACCATAGAGTGATACAAGAGCCACTCTTATAATCTAGAGGAGTAAATGCTCTGAACCAATTTTCGTTTGTAAAATCTCTGTTCATCATTTGTCTGGATGGTGATTATTTTCAATAAACTACTGATAGTCTTCAAGGCAGTTAGAACAGAAATAGAACACAACTGTGTCTATCCATAGTAGTACATAACTACAATCCAGTGGTTCACTACCACACCAAGTAACACACAAGTACT
>ML782164.1:1331774-1352424 GCA_009831015.1 Picea engelmannii
TAACCCAGGGATGTACAACACATCCCTGAACGAAATGGGTGGCATTCTCTCCCTCTGAAAAGTAACTGTGCCACACCCAACAACTCTGACGATGGTGTCATCACCAAGAGAAATCTCCATCCTGACCTCTGGATCTCTAAGGTCAGTGAAGTGCTCTCTAACACTAGTCATGTGGCTCGAAGCCCCGCTGTCTATATACCAAATGCTAGGTGTCGTGTCAACTGAAGTGCAGAAAATAAGGAAGGCACACTCCCTCTCAAACTTTGCCTCAAACTTTGCCTCGTCTAACTGCTGTACCAACCGACCTCTTCTTCATGTTGGGACACTGTCTAACATAGTGCCCCATCTTCTTACAAGAAAATCACTTCACTTTGCTCATATCCATCTTCTGCTCATTGCCACTCTCCTTTGGCTTGGCCCCCATCTTGGGACCCTGTTTAGCACGCTTGCCGACCTTCCTCTTGCCCTTTGTCCAAAGAGAAAAATCCTCATCACCCTCAGATATACGCTGCTGTCCTGAAGACCCAAAGCTGCATCTCAACTCCTCCTGTACGAAGTCTTCCCAGAGACTCTCCCAACTGGGCATGAGCTCTCGGGCCACAATGACTCGTACAAATGAACCCCAAGGTTTGGAGAAGTCATTAAGGCTGTCCTCACCAAAAAGTCCGGATCCACAATCTCTTCGATTGCTGCTAACTCATCTTGAATCTATGTAAATCTGCCAAGGTATGATGTCACTGACTTGAGCATTTGAATGCTCCCGAGTTTCTCCTGCAGAACCATCTTCTGGTTTTGATTGAGACTCTGGTAAAGCTTGCACAGTGAGGCCCACATCTCAAAGACATAGTCCTTCCCAGTCACATGGGGTACGACTTGGTCTCTCACCGCATCACAAATAGTCCTCTTAGCCTTGGTGTTCCTCTTCCTGAACTCTGCTACCAGCAAGGGAGCAGTGACAAGAGGAAGAACCACAGGAGCTTGAACTATATCCCATAGTTAAAGATCATCCAAGACGAATATGATCCTGGTCTTCCAAGGGGACTAGTTGATAGCTCCGACTAGCCTATCCTCTGCCCTCATCTGAGACATCGACATGGCTGTCCACTGAAACTCACACTGATGTTTCACACTGCAAAATAGTACAACCTCACTTCTGTCAACACAGGTGTGAAAAGAGGCTGTCCACAAATGTCCAAAACAGTCCCACAAAACTGCCCATTAAATGCTCTACAAATCAACAAAACTTTGCCACCAAGGCCCTGATACCATGTAGATTTTTGCTGAACTATGAGGGCTGCTCAACAGGCCTGTCTTATGACCTCTTATTGGGCTCTAAGTTTGGTTATGCAAATCTGTCCTTTGCTATGTTTTAGGACAGCAAACAGGTCTGTATACTTCTGCCAAGAATTCCGCCCCCAACTGATGGTTATATGCCCTTTAAAGGTGCCCTTGCAAGTAGTTTTAGTAACCAAGTGTTAGCACATGCAAACCTCAAAACATATAGCACTCCTCTAGGATCTTAACAAGCTCCTACTGCTGATTTAAACACTAAGCATACATGAAAAATGAAAACATGTATTTTTGGTCAACATGACCCTGGATAAAACCCCCTTCGGGGAAAACCAATTTAGAATTAAAGTGTATATAAGTGATGTCTAAAGCATGAGATACAACAAGTGAGCAAATACAATGGAACCTGTACAAGTAGCAAGCTCCTCTCAAGCCTTGCTAATGGTTCCAAGAAGAAGTGCGCCCTCTTCCCTTTGTTTCCTATCTCACTGAACTGAAGCGCCCTTGATCCTCCTCCATCCGATGAAGAATCCCTTGTACACATACAAGCTGTTGTGTGCTACCTCCTCATTGAAACTGTCAGATCTGCAATAGCTCAGATACTGTTAGTGCCTGCTAAGCCTGCGCCCTCCTCAAAGCAAAAGCCCTCACCACAAATAAATGAGAGTTCAAGCCTCCATGAGCCCTTCATGAAGGTAGGCGCCCAAGCTTCCCTCATCCATAGCCTCCATCCTCATCTCAGTGCTCTCTCTCAAACTCTCCAAGTGAACAAATGAGTGAATGAGCCTCCTTTGACCCTATGCGCCCTCTTTGAACCATCCATAAGGAAACCTAAAGATGGATGGCCTAGATCACTCCAAGCACCATCTAATCAATGGGTGAGATCATCCCAAAATAATCTCACTTAGAAACCCTCTTTGGGTTAAGTTTCCTAAGTTCACTTTATGTCCCTTCATTCACCCACTTAGTGAATAAAATGTCACTTTTGCCTTAAGTGACAAAATTCCACTTTTTGACTTAAGTGAAGTCAAAGTGGAATTAGACATAAAGTACAAGGTATGTAGTCCCAATGTATTTCCCTCTTGTGGTTAGAGACACAAAACCACAAGGGGGCCGCTTCCCAAGGTACACCAAAACTTAACATTGGTGAGGCAATTGATGACACAAAGTTGGTGAATATGGTATTGAACGGTTTTCCAGGATCTTGGGAACTATTTGTGCAAGGGATTTGTGCACGGGACAAATCATTTGACAGATTGTGGATCGATTCCATCTAGGAGGAGGCTCTGATAGAGTCGAGGAATGACAAGCAGAAAGGCAACAATGATGAGAACCAAGCCCTAGTTGCTCATACTAGGAATGGCATAAAAGATGGTTCTCCAGAAAGAGAGGCATCTCCAGAGCCGAGGAAGAAGAAGGACATGATCTTAGCAAGGTCAAGTGTTTTTCTTGTCACGAGTATGGTCACTATGCTTCACAGTGTCCACAACGGAAGAGAGGGGGAGGGAAGCAACAAGCATCAACGACATAGGTTGATGAGGTTGCAGATAGGCTTCAAAGGGAGTTCCTATTAGTCTCCACCCTTTCTAGTACAATTTTCGGTGATGGGACTTGGTTGGTGGATAATGGAGCCACATTCCATATGACAGGAGCACGACTGACTCAAATTTATGTGTGGAACTTGGTATGGGTAACAAGCATGATGTGCGTGGATCTGGAACAATGTCATTCCGGTTGGAGTCAGGAGATGAGTTGAGGGTGAAAAATGTGCTATTGGTGCTAGAACTCAGGAGGAGCGTGCTCTCAGTATCAACGATTGAAAAGAAGGGCTATTATGTATTGTTTCAGGATGGATAGGTGCTATTCATGCCCAGAGGATCTAGCTCAGACACAACAGTGGTTCTTGGAGTTAGAGAGAGCAACTTGTATAGGCTAAAGGGCTAGCCTATGTGAGCTATGGCCAACAGTAGCAGAGTGACAAAGGTCAAGGAGTAGGTGGCTCCAAAGGTTGTGCAGATTTAGAGGGAGTCAACAGGCTCAGAGGGAGAGTTAACTGTTCAAAGGGAGTCAACCTTTAGGTTCAGATGAGAGAGAGGAGTCTTCCAAGACTACCAGGAAGGTGTCATGGGTTGAGAAAGCTAGGCATGAAGCTCAGAAGCGGGAGGCTTCTAGGAGCAACGTGTCTTCTAAGAAGAAACCATGCCATACAACAGGATTCACTTCAGTGACGGAGGGAGCAATCAATCAAGAGGTTTTGAGAGAAGTTGTGGTAGCAGATCCAGTGTAGGAAGCAGAGCCACTTCCAGTGTGGGAGACAGAGCTACTTCCAGGTGATATTGGAGTGGGTGAGAATACCTCCCTCGCTAAGAGGGAGTGTTGATGTTTTGTAGCTTCGGGCAGGAATTCTTACATGGCCTTGGTGTCGGGCATGTGAGAATCTTCGTTGACACCCACATTGCACTTTTGCTTTGGTGAAAACCCCTTTGGATTGAATCTTGGGGCTTCATGGGCTTGTTGATGGGCTTTGGGGGCTTGTGTTGGGGCATTACACCCACATGTGTGAATAAAGAATTATAATTTAATGTTGAGTTTAGTGAAGGGCTCCTTAGAGTAAGCTAAGGGCTTCTAAACTCACTTTGGATTCCTATAAAAGGAGAGGAGAGGAGAGGAGAGATTGTGACATCTCAATTGTGACATTATGGAATTAGCATGAGTGAGCACTTGTGCTAAGGAGCTTGAAAATTTCAGTAAGGAAAATTCTGCACTTTGACAAATTTGGCCTAGGGTTCTTGGACATTTTGTTTTCTATTTTCAGCTAAGAGAGAGGCTACACGTGTGAGAGGACAACCACACGTGTGAGGAAGAAAGCAGGTCGCACGTGTGGAAGAAGAAGACATGCCGTACAACTCGCAGGTGTGACATATTTGTATAGTCACAGGTGTTACAAATTTGTATAGTCGCACGAGTGACAGTTTGTACAGTCGCACGTGTGAGGGAGTAGAACAGGGCCGTAAGTGTGACAGTCCGTACAGTCGCACATGTGAGGGAGCAGAATAGGGCCGTATGTGTGAGGGTTTTTGAACAACAACAGGTCTGTACAGGCTGACGTCAATAATCCATACAATCCGTACGACTAACATCAACAGGCTGTATAGGAGTGCTAGAGCAGATTTGTAAGTTGGGAAATTTTCCCGGGATATTTTGCTGATTTTGTGGTTTTTGAGAGGACAGGTTTTGTCCTCAGATTTATTGTTTTGTGGTTGGCTGAGAGGGCTGATTTTGCCCTCAGAAATTCTGAAATTGAAAAGTTTACAGAACATAATTTTTGTGTCTCTTGTGAATGGATGGTTTCTCTCTGATCTCTATATTTCCGTTGTAGTAATTTTCTTTTAGCTTTTATAGCTCGGGAGGTACTTCGCATGTTTTGTCTTGTATGCTATAATGTCCCCACTTTGGGACATCATTATATTACAGAGTGTTGTGATGACCAGAGTAGCTAGATGGAGGTTATAGCGAGTACATGAGCTATTGAGGGGTTTTTTGGGGTCCGACTTGCATCGCTCATCTTATTTCATCATCGTGATCCATTCCGCACAACTTGGCTTTGGTTCCGTTGCATTCCGACGATTTCCGTAATTTTGAGTTATTTTGGGCTATATGTTAATTAAATTCACTAAGGAGGTCATATTGGGCATAATACTTGGAGGAACCTCTTAGTGTAATAGCTCATTGGAATTGGGAGGAATAACACTACAGGATAGGATGATGAGAAGTGACTTTCAGTGCCCAGGGAAGCCACAAGGAGGGATAAACTACTTTTTAGAGGTAAAATGGTTAATTAATTAATTAAAGTGATTTAATTAATTAATTAATAATTAAATAAAGTGATTTAATTAATTAATTAATAATTAAATAAAGTAAAAGTCACTTGGAGAGACAAGGTGAGCAGGGAGGATAAAAGAGAGATAGGGGCCTCTATTCTCTCATTATGTTGATTATCAATTTGATATCTGGCTTCTTGCTAGTGAGCCCATGCACTTGAGGGTTTTGAGGGTTTTGACTGAACAAACCCTAGAGATCAGCTCAGTGGTGAAAGATCCCACCCAACCTGGTCCAAGCTTGGTCACGAATGTGAAAGATTCCTCCCTCACCATTCTACATCAGATCTATTCAGTCACAGGTGGATTCTACATCAGTCACAGGCTCAGAGAGAGCTAGGGCGCAACTTCAGGGGGTTACCAACAGGAGGGCACACCACCTTGAGGAGATTAGCACAATTAGGCAGAGGAGGATTCTGAGGAAAATGACTTCTGGGTTTTCTTTGTAGGTCCTAGGGCGCCTTTCCTAGCCCTTTCTGGAGGAGATTTCTTTGTCTTATTATTTATTGGGCTTAGCACGAGTTGGGAAGAAGGAGGGCGCACCACAGATTGAGGATCCAGTCTTTTGGGGGGTCAGTTCTTCATTGTTCAGTCTGAGACTTGGCCAGGGGGTTTCCCTTAGCCCGATCTACAGTTTGGCACCTTTCTCAGGGGATTTGGCAGCTTTATCCTTGGAGGCCGAATTATTGGCTTGGTTCAGCTAGGAGGGCGCATTTGTCATTGGGGACACTATGGTTTGGGGGTCTTCCAGTTGATTTATTGCTCTGAGACTTCTCATACCTTCTTGCCATCATCAGATCTACCTTCTCAGGGAGGTTTGTAGTGTTTGGAGACCACCGGAGAGGAGGTCGTACTTCCCTTGATCTATTCCAGCCAGGGCTTGTGCATTGTGAGAGAGGGCATCACCTTCAGCAGATGATATCCATTGGTCTTCAATATTATTTGGTGTACAGCTTGTAGAGGCTTTTGGAAGCCTGGATCTTCTTCTATCTTGTATTTTGGAGGCCAGACACTACTATCTTATATGTATTCCAGATCTGCCCCATTTTGTATGACAACCATTGTTATGAATAAAATCAGATTTGAGGTATTTTTGGTTATTTCATGTGTTGTTGATCTTGCATCTTGTTGAGGTATGTTCTATTGCTATATCTATTTTGATTATTGCTGCAAACACACATAACAACCATCAGTATAAACCCTAGCGCAACCTAAAAGGCCAAATCAACAAAGTGTTTGACGAAATACCACAACCAGAAAATACATAAAAATCAATGAAAAACGCAATGTTCCTGGCATCTTGGCTTGGGAACATTATTGTGGTATCAGAGCGTTGATCCTCCCAGCCAGAGGGGATTAGCGCATGCATCCAGAGCTTAGACTCCTGCCAGCCCAAGGGGTCTTCCATAGGGAGAAATGGATACATGAATTGGATCTAGCCATACGTGAGTTGATAGCAGACATACAAAATACTAGAGCACTATGTAGACAAATGGGAGAGAGAGCATCACTACCAACTAGTAGATGGAAGGAAGAACAGAGCATTCCTACACCCATTAGGAGCAGGCAACTTTGCTACAACTGCAAACTGCCTTGGGAACCAGATCATAGATGTAGGGGTAAAGGTAAGAGGCACATTATTGAGATGCACTATGACAATGAGGATGAGGAGGTACATGGGGATGCAACCATAGATTCATATTTAGAGCAGTTCGAGGAGACCGGTGACTCTTGCACACTTGTGGAGGCTAGTGACTCTTGCACACTTGGGGAGGATAGTGACCCTTGCGCATTGGAGGGACAGTTGGATGGACAGGATGATAGCACTTGTGCTTTAGTAGTCATATCACATGGTGCTGATGACCTTACACTTGAGCAGAGTGGGGACACTAGTGGAGATTCACACGTGTTAGCACCTAGACCTGATGGGCTCCCTATGGCGACTATAACACAGTTGGTACCTTCTCAGACACCTATGATAGCCATGACACAGGAGGATATTAGTGGCATTACTGATATAGTGGTGGAGCCCTACGCATGGATTGCACACCAAGGACAGGTGGACCTTCATGAGGGACATGACTTGGAGTTAGTTGATCTTACACATGCCTATGAGGAGAGTGGGTCACCTCTTTTGGAGACTCCATTGTTTGATTAGGTTGCAGAGACTAACAATTTGATGGGACCCTTACTTCCAGGATCAATCGACAGTGATGAGGATGCATTCCTTATTGATCGGGATGACCATAGCATGTGTCTAGACACATATGTATGGGATCCAGGCAGAGATGATAGTAGCAGGGTGATGCACAGGAGGATACAACTGCCCATACAGGATACAGTATGATTCAGATGGGGCTAGCAGCTGGTGATGGTGTGCAGTGGCATACAAACAGGAGGACCTAGTAGCGCAGTGGATAGTGGGCGGTTCAGTGCCTTATCTTTTGCGGAGTGTTGTTAAGAATTCCATGGTTGACGCTAGCAGTGAGGGGCATGAGGTAGCAACTCAACAGGACTATGATCAAGAGTCACGATACTTGGCAGGACAGTTGAGGGTCAGTGAGGACATGATCATGGCAGCCACTAGACACATCGATGACACACATGTATTTGTGGCAGATTATTGTTGGAGGGCATCGATGGCACATGATAGTTCAGATGGGGGATTTGCCGTGGATGGCTTTCATACTCTCGGGGAGAGAGTGTCTGTGATGAGGGCCGACTACCAACAGTTGTTGATGGACAGGGACTACCTATTGGAGATTGGCGAGATGTATCATAGGGCCTTGAGGGAGCATGAGTTGGAGGTGGATAGACTCACTCATGAGTTGGAGAGCACATGAGGATTCTTGAAAGGCACACAGACAACCCTTCAAGAATCAGAGTCCAGATCAGAGGAGCTTCTTGAGGAGATTAGACAAAGATCCACTACATCTATCTTAGTAGAGAGTCAGATATATCCTTCAGCCACATTGCTAGATGATGTTGGTGGTTTAGCAGAGGAGCACCAGTTGATTGAGGAGCAGGATGAGTACCTAGGATCACTGATGAGTATGGAGAGATATGATCCAGAGACACAGGAGGATGTCCATATGTCACAGGAACTATCCTCCACAAGGATCTTTGAGACAGTCAAGCACTCACATATGCATAGGGACTCCAGAGCTAGGGGCAGTTATGAGGACACTTCCATTTGTGTTCCAGGATTGGTTGACCTTCATGACGAGGTTGACCCAGTAGTACACCCATGATCCATGTTGCTGCAGGAGTATATAGGAGTTTACATGAGTGTGCAGGAGCATACAGTGGTGAGTGATAGTTCACAGAGACATGCCGAGATGTACAGTGGGATTTAGGTGGACGCATTGGATTGCAGGGAGGAGACACACTTAGTAGAGCATGGAGACTCCTCTCCCTTGCTGCAGTGGATAGATCTGGGAGATCACCTTCATAGTATCAGCAGTTGCATGAGTGAGGATGGATGGAGAGTGGTTGACCAACAATTTGAGCAGTTACCCTTGGTTGTACCTGTTGATTGGGGTTCAGTGATGACTACATGCGAGTATTTACCATGGGTACCGGTGGACGAGCTTTTGGTTGAATCCTTGGGATTGACCAAAGCATATGATACTTTCCAATCCTACAGTCGGTTACAGATGTTTCTGTTAGCCTTTCCCGACACTTTCATCATCGACAACAACGTCAGGGGAGATAGACAATGGCAGAAGACAATTGAGAGTGGGCAGGTCGAGACCCCATGACATGAGAGTCTATATTGCACACAACAGCTTAGGGGTGGATCATCGGAGGCAGACAGTTGAGACCTTGTGCATGATGGTGAGCATCTTAGGCCATGGGATAGTAGACATCTCAGAGGGTGACACAGATCCAAATTCTCATGGGGATGAGCATGGAGGGCTTTTGACAATTATCAGTATGTCATAGGAGCAATTAGTGGGGATTGGAAGTGATAAACTTCTAAGCTTGCCATGGGATCCAGGAGTCCATTTGGTTAGTAGGTTATTTCACCTTATGACGACCAAGGTTGCACCAGAGAGCCACATACTTCACTTTGGGTTGGTTTTGAGAGGGCTTGCAGGGGCTTGTCCTATGGAGCGAGACAATTTCTCCTTTTTGATACTCATGATCAAGTATGGAGATGGTTGGGCAGATATTACTTCCACAGAGGTACTTTTATCGATGCAGCTTCTGGACAGCAGGTCCAGTTTCCACAGGTATTCCAGCATGAGGATCTAGGAGTGGGGGATCCAATATGTATATGGTGAGCTGACAGTCATGATCAGAGTAGTGCAGCGCCAACGTGGTGATCTTTGGCAGAGACTAGCATGGGACCCGAGAATTGCAGGGCTGAGCATTTCATTGACTGATGGAGGCGAGTAGACCCTTGCAGGAGAAAGTCATTTTGACTTTCCATTGAGCTTCAATATTGAGGAGAGCACGTCACTTGAGGGTGATTCATTGAGGTCTTGCAGTACCTCACTATGGCAACAACATGTGCAGTTGGTGGAGACCGTGTTGGTCCTGTTATGGATTTGGAGGATGGACTCATTCCGGGTTGAGGCCATGTGTCATTTGTAGGAGACTCATGGTGTTGATATGTTACAGGATTATGCTTCACAGGGTATTGCAGTTCACGTCTTGATATGGGACCCAGGGGATAGAGTGCGTGATAGTTCAACTTTGGATGGATCCTACTGTGTGTCCCACAGGTGGACATGGGACCCGGGTATTATATATGGATTGATTCAGTTATTGCTTGAGGACAAACAATATTCTAGCAGGGAGGACTGTAATGTCCCCACTTTGGGACATCATTATATTACAGAGTGTTATGATGACCAGAGTAGCCAGATGGAGGTTATAGCGAATACATGAGCTATTGAGGGGTTTTTTGGGGTCCGACTTGGATCATCATGATCCATTCTGCACAACTTGGCTTTGGTTCTATTGCATTCTGACGATTTCCGTAATTTTGAGTTATTTTGGGCTATATGTTAATTAAATTCACTAAGGAGGTCATATTGGGTATAATACTTGGAGGAACCTCTTAGTGTAATAGCTCATTGGAATTGAGGGGAATATCACTGCAGGATAGGATGATGAGAAGTGACTTTCAGTGGCCAGGGAAACCACAAGGAGGGATAAACTACTTTTTAGAGGTAAAATGGTTAATTAATTAATTAAAGTGATTTAATTAATTAATTAATAATTAAATAAAGTAAAAGTCACTTGGAGAGACAAGGTGAGCAGGGAGGATAAAAGAGAGATAGGGGCCTCTATTCTCACATTATGTTGATTATCAGTTTGATATCTGGCTTCTTGCTGGTGAGCCCATGCACTTAGGGGTTTTGAGGGTTTTGATTGAACAAACCCTAGAGATAAGCTCGGTGGTGAAAGATCCCACCCAACTTGGTCCAAGCTTGGTCACGGAGGTGAAAGATTCCTCCCTCACCATTCTACATCAGATCTATTTAGTCACAGGTGGATTCTACATCAGTCATAGGCTCAGAGAGAGCTAGGGCGCAGCTTCAGGGGGTTACCAGCAGGAGGGCACACCACCTTGAGGAGATTAACACGATCTAGGCAGAGGAGGAGGATTATGAGGAAAAGGACTTCTGGGTTTTCTTTGTAGGTCCTAGGGCGCCTTTCCTAGCCCTTTTCGAAGGAGGTTTCTCTGTCTTATTATTTATTGGGCTTAGCATGAGTTGGGAAGATGGAGGGCACACCACAGATTGAGGATCCAGTCTTTTGGGGGGTCAGTTCTTCATTGTTCAGTCTGAGACTTGGCCAGGGGGTTTCCCTTAGCCCGATCTACAGTTGGGCACCTTTCTCAGGGGATTTAGCAGCTTTATCCTTGGAGGCTGAATTATTGGCTTGGTTCAGCTAGGAGGGCACATCTGTCATTGGGGACACTATGGTTTGGGGGTCTTCCAGTTGATCTATTGCTTTGAAGCTTCTCATACCTTCTTGCCATCATCAGATCTACCTTCTCAGGGAGGTTTGTAGTGTTTGGAGACCACCAGAGAGGAGGTCATACTTCCCTTGATCTATTCCAGCCAGGGCTTGTGCATTGTGAGAGAGGGCATCACCTTCAGCAGAGGATATCCATTGGTCTTCAATATTATTTGGTGTTCAGCTTGTAGAGGCTTTTGGAAGCCTGGATCTTCTTCTATCTTGTATTTTGGAGGCCAAACACTCTACTATCTTATATGTATTCCAGATCTGCTCCATTTTGGATGAGGACAACCATTGTTATGAATAAAATCAGATTTGAGGTATTTTTGGTTATTCCATGTGTTGTTGATCTTGCATTTTGCTGAGGTATGTTCCATTGCTATATCTATTTTGATTATTGCTGCAAACACACATAACAACCATCAGTATAAACCCTAGCGCAACCTAAAAGACCAAATCAACAAAGTGTTTGACGAAATACCACAACCAGAAAATACATAAAAATCAATGAAAACGCAATGTTCCTGGCATCTTGGCTTGGGAACATTACATATGCGGAAGTGACCTTGTATTTACACTACTAGGCACTTGACTTTGTAATGGGTTTTTATAAAGTTGTAATAAAGTGGTTCTTTTATTAAAGTGTTTTTTTATTAAGTGTACCTTCTAATAGTAAAGTGACTTTATTTCATAAAGTGCACTTATGTTAGTGAAATTGTACTTTAATATTTTAAGTGATTTATTTTAGAGGGAATGAATTATGTCCCTTGATCATGTAAAGGCAAGATTAGATCTTGGCCTTTGGATTTAGGGATGAGGAAGGTGAAAAGACACTTGGAAGGTGAAAGGTCACTTTCGAATTATAAGAGAATGCATTGGGTAGTGTGCAAGATAATGAGAAGAAGAGATTGAGAGATTTCCGAGAGAGCTTTGAGGAGGAGAGGAAAGGGCAACAAGCTGGGTGCATTTCCAAAGGGAGATTGAGCACATTTCCCAAGGTGATTTTTTGTGTGAAGTTGCTGAGCTATTTGCTGCTGTTGGAGGCCGTACTGTATGAATCCATACAGTCTGTACATCAAGGAAGAGGGCACGAATTTCAAGGCTAATTGGAGTGTTTCTTGCTACAGAAGGGGCCGTACAGTTCTGTCCGTACAACTGAATGTGTGCATGAATTTCGAGGTGTTGTACAGTTAAGGGAGGTCGTACAACAATAAGGTTTTGGCATGATTCTCTAGGCAAAAAATTGGGCATTGTTTTGGGTGATGTAAGTGAGTTTTTCTTTTGCTGGAAACTGTATGTCGTTGTTGATATAACTTTTCTGAAGCTAATAAAATCTCTCTCTCTCTCTCTTTGGGTTTCCCCACATTGGCGTTTTCCCTGACTGGTTGCCTAAATTTCTAAGTATTACATGGATGTGTGATTGCTGTTCATTGTGTTTATTCTGCTGCAAAAGTGCTTAGTAATGTGTATTTCTGCTTATGACAATTTTTGAATGTGGGTTTAATGCGTCTCAGAGTTCATAGATGACAGTTATCTCTAGGTTGTTAAATGTATGACAAAATTTGTGCATGCTGATTTTGTCATTAAATTTCTACATGGTATCAGAGCTTGGGCTTTGAGTTACAGTGAGTAGTGTTATTTTTGGGCAAGACTTGAAGGGGGGGAAACTTGATTGTTTGTTTTTCATTGAACAATTGACAGGTAGATGGCTGTTTGCATCAGGTGTGAGGACCGGTTGGATGGGATTTCCAACTATTTGCAATGGAAAGTCAGGATGTCAACTATTCTCAGGGAGAACAAAATTTGGAGCTTTGTCAGCGCCATAGTTGTTGTTCCCATAACAGACCCTATAACTTTGGATTTACATGAGGTAAAGGAGGCCAAAGCTTAGAGGCTTATTCTGGATGGAGTGAAGGACCACCTTATCCCACACTTGGCTGAGAAGAAGACAACCAAAGAGATGTGGGATGCACTGAAAAACTTGTACGAGGCGAAGAATGAAAACCAGAAGATGGCCTTGAAGGATAAACTGCATGATACTAAGATGAGTAAGGGGGAGAGTGTGTCTTCTTATCTTACCTGGGTAGCTCAAGTGAAAGATGAGTTGGCTGGGGAGGTCATTTTGGATTCAGAGTTGGTGAGGATAGCCTTAAAGGCTTCACCAAGGAATGAGAAGTCTTCGTGAAGTGTGTGGTGGGTCGTGAGTATCTTCCATATTGGAGCAGACTGTGGGATGATTTCACTCAGGAGGAGAGCCAAGAAGGATCTCAGAGTAGTGGACAGAAGGGAGATGGAGTTGATGAAGAGAATGTTGCTCTTGCTGCAAAGGGAGGGACTTGAGTAAAGTCAGATGTTACTGTTTTAACTAGTTGGGGCACCTTGCTTCTCAGTGTCCGGAGAAGAAGAAGAATAAGAAAGAACATGAGGGGCCTGATACAGCTGTTACAACAACTATGGAGGACTTTTCATCCAAGTTTGATATGGACTTTCCTTTGGTTACTTTAGTATTCAGTGTCGGTAGTGGTGGATTTGGGGGTGATAACAGGTGGATTGTTGGTAGTGGTGGATTTGGGGGTGATAACAGGTGGATTGTTGGTAGTGGATCCTCTTGTCATATGACGAGAATATGGCATGTATTCGTTATTATCATAGAGACAGGTCTTGACCAACTGGTGGAGAGTGAAGGACGTATGGCACGACCTGTACGTGGAGTTGGAAGGGTTAGATTCCGACTAGAGTATGGAGGACTCCTGGAGGTTGACAGAGTTCTCTTTGTTCCAGGGTTGAGGGTTAACTTGCTCTCGGTCTCAGCCTTGGAAGATGCTGGATATTGTACATCGTTCAAGAGGGGACATGTATTTATCTATAGGGAGGGAGTGGATTTGGTTGAACCACAACTGATTGGTGATTCGATGGATAGGTTGTACATGTTGCGAGGACAACCTTCATGTTATGATTCAACTTCGGATGAGGAGCAGGAGGCTCCTGAGATTGCAGTGGTACCAAGGTTTCAATCTTGCATTTTGAGGGAAGAGAGGGAGTCTCTTCAGAGCACTGGCAGGAGGCTCAACCGATGTGAGGGAACAATAGCTCAGAGTGGGAGGATGGACTCTCCGAGGAGCTTAGGGTTTAGAGTAGCTGTTAGGAGGATGTCTTTTGGTTCGAGTTCTGTGCCAGTGTTGGGGATGGCTCCAAGTTTAGAGGGAGCTCTTACTGCAAACAATGTGATGGGACCAGATGATGGTGATGGCAACGAGTACATCCCTCGCTAAGAGGGAGTGTTAGATTTTATAGCTCGGGAGGTACTCTGCATGTTTTGTCTTGTATGCAGAAGTGACCTTGTATTTACACTACTAGGCACTTGACTTTGTAATGGGTTTTATAAAGTTGTAATAAAGTGGTTCTTTTATTAAAATGACTTTTTATTAAGTGTACCTTCTAATATTAAAGTGATTTTATTTCATAAAGTGCACTTATGTTATAAAGTGAAATTGTACTTTAATATTTTAAGTGATTTATTTTGGAGGGAATGAATCATGTGCCTTGATCATGTAAAGGAAGATTAGATTTTGGCCTTTGGATTTAGGGATGGAGAAGTTGAAAAGACACATGGAAGGTGAAATGTCACTTTCGAATTATAAGAGAATGCATTGGGTAGTGTGCAAGATAATGAGAAGAAGAGATTGAGAGATTTCTGAGAGAGCTTTGAGGAGAAGAGGAAAGGGCAGCAAGCTGGGCGCATTTCCCAAGGGAGATTGGGCACATTTCCCAAGGTGATCTTCTGTGTGAAGTTGCTGAGTTATTTGCTGTATTGTACGGATCCGTACAGTCCATACAACAAGGAAGAGGGAACGATTTTTGAGGCTGTTTGTGGAAACAAATTTCGAGGCTAATTGGAGTGTTTCTTGCTGCAGAAGGGGCCGTACAGTTCTGTCTGTACAGCTGACTGTGTGCATGAATTTTGAGGTGTTGTACAGTCAAGGGAGGCCGTACAACAGTACGTTTTGACATGATTCTCTAGGCAGAAAATTGGGGACTTTTTTGGGTGCTGTAAGTGAGTTTTTCCCTTTGCTGGAAATTGTATGTTGCTGCTGATATAACTTTCCTGAAGCTAATAAAATCTCTCTCTCTCTTTGGGTTTCTCCACATTGGTGTTTTCCCTGGTTGGTTGCCTAAATTTCTTAGTATTACATGGATGTGTGATTGCTGTTTATTGCGTTTATTCCGCTGCAAAAGTTTTTAGCAATGTGTATTTCTGCTTATGACAATTTCTGAATGTGGGTTTAATGCATCTCAGAGTTCATAGATGACAGTTATCTCTAGGTTGCTAAGTGTATGACGGAATTTGTGCATGCTGATTTTGTCATTAAATTTCAACATTTTCTGTCTCAGTGTAGAATTATTCAGTGATAACTGCCCTAGGGTTTATTGTTTGGGTCACTTGGAAGTAATTTTCAGATTTGAAATTAGATGCATAAAAATTGACAGGTAGATGTTGACAACAACCTAACCATGATGAGGGGAAAACAAGCACTTAAAGGAGAATCCATTGTTGCATTGTAGCCTCCAAAACACCTTCATGTGATCCTCCTCGGAAAATAGTGAAGCAAACACAAGTTTAAATGAAGAGTCTTGCTTCGTAGCTTTTGCCTTTAGAACACTTTCACATGAACCTCTTCGGAAAATAGTGAAGAAAAAACAAGTTTAAATAGAGAGTCCTACTTCGGTGTTGTAGCCTCCAAAACACCTTCACATGAACCTCTTTTGAAAACAATGAAGCAAACACAAGTTTAAATGGAGCATATGCATGAATGATTAGAGGAAGGAATCAAATCCTCACAGTGTTGTCATAGAATAGTCTCCAAAAAAAGGACATAGTAGACGCTAATAGCATGCTGAAACCAAGAGCGATTGGATAAAGATGCTATTAAGGAAAGAGTTTAAAGATCAGCAAGAGGGCTCCAATCACACTATTAAGGATCCACTGATTGTATACAATCAATGGCATTAATGACCACCAAATGGGCCACTAAATAACCACACTAACTACTAATGTGGGCGATAATTGCCCATTAAGTGTGTTTCACAAATGATCATAAAGTCAAGCCTAACCATCATTACACCAATATCCCCCTTTAAGCTCGACTTTGGGGATAAAGAAGGCAAAGGTAGGACAAAAAATGTATTTCACCAAGACAAGATTACATCCCAACACTCCCCCTTAATGTTCACTTGGGAAAGATGTGGATAGATGTTGACAACAACCTAACCATGACGAGGTGCAAACAAGCACTTAAAGGAGAGTCCTGTTTTATCATTGTAGCCTCCAAAACACCTTCATGTGATCCTTTTCAGAAAATAGTGAAGCAAACACAAGTTTAAACGGAGAATCTTGCTTCGTTAACTGTAGCCTTTAGAATACTTTCACATGAACCTCTTTGGACAACAGTGAAGAAAAAACAAGTTTATACAAAGAGTCCTACTTTGGAACTGTAGCCTCCAAAACTCCTTCATGAACCTCTTTTAAAAACAATGAAGCAAACACAAGTTTAAATGGAGTATATGCACGAATGATTAAAGGAAGGAATCAAATCCCCATAGTGCTGTCAAAGAATAGTCTCCAAAAAAGGACATAGTAGATGCTAAAGAGCATGTTGAAACCAAGAGCGATTGGACAAAGATTCTATTAAGGAAAGAGTTTAAAGATGAATGAGAGGGCTCCAATCACACAAACCAAGAATCTCATTGAAGTGGAGAGTGATCCAATAAAGCTCAAGTGTCAAAGGTCAATAAGAATGCTTCAAGCAAGGAATCGAAGAGACTTGATTGCGTGCCTTTTTGTGCAAGACGGTCAAAACTCAACAAGTTCTTTAGACAAGATGGTCTTCCCATTATAAAGTGCACACATGCCAAACAAAGCAACAAATAAGGGCGAGCATCAAAGAAATTGTCCAATGGAGACTGTTGCTACTACCAATCAATCAACAAGAGCAACGAGCATTGTACAGTTGTAGAGTTGACGGCACAAGTTTATACAATATCGTCAATCAAGTGCTCAAGCGTTGCCATGACCAAATGTCAGTACAACCACAATAGGTCCTAGTAGTCAATATTTATCGAAGATTTTTCCTTTTTATGCGTCTTCACTATAGATTTGTAAGAAGCATTGCTAGCATACCAATAGGAATTTTGGTACTTAGATGGAGAGTGAGAGTGCTTTTGATAACAATGATTAGGGTACTGATATTGTTGAGATGGATGGCGGAGATTCTGTTGCTTGTTGAGCAAAGTTGTAGCATGCAGTTCCTATGATTCAATAGTAGAAGAATTGTCTAAATAGATTCAAGCTTTGACATATCATCACTGGATGAATTAGCAGATGGTGTAGGATTTGTTCTGCAAAGCAATACTAGATGAAACAACATATGTAGGGTCTGGTTCTTGCGAAACAATCATTGCACAAGGATCAGGTTGACTTACAATTAGCGACGAAGTCCCAAAATATCTAAGGCCTTTTCTTGTTGGTCTCATTTGATGCTCAATAAAAGTAAGAATACACTGTTCGTGTTTACAAACTCCACCACTTGTATATCCCATTTGATGAAGTAATTTGGAGCTAGTGCCCCTAGTATGCTACTCAAAGTTAGGGGAAAATGACCCATGCGTAGCCAATAATCAATAAGATAAAGTGGCATTAAAAGAAGATTGAATATCCTTTTGCAAGGTGTCAAATAACTCTTCCTTCTCCCCTAATTCTTTCATGAGTTTTTGACAAGCAAGATCTAAGGTTTCTTCCATCTCATTAATATGCAAAGTTCAGTGATCGACTTGTTTCATGATACTTAGAAACATTAGCAACAAGACTAGAAGCTCTTTCAAAATAACAACACATGTTTTGAACACCATCCATTAATTGTTCTTTAGTACCTCTTAAGTCACTTACTTCTTTTACAAGATTTGTATTGAGGCGATGCAAATTGGATTTGTCCCTTTCTTCCAACTGATCATGAAGTTGGTTTTGCCAATTGGCATTAATATCCTACAAAGAAGCAACTTCGTTATGAAGTCGAGCATTAGATTCCTGCAACAGAGAAACTTGCTTACTAAGTTTGGCAATGGTGTTCTACAAAGAAGGAACCTTCTTATCACAACATTTACAAAGAAATTCTTCATTTGTATGGAGCGATTCAGTTTCTTCATCACCGAGATCATCCATGGCAGAAAATGTTTGAGTACTTTGCAACTGTCAATATGGTGGGCTAAAGGTGCATGAAGTGTGAGAGTTCCTGCAAAATAAAAAAGATGTCCCCCTTCTTCAAAATAAAGTTCTTAGGATTAAAACATTTCCACCCCCTCACAGGAGAAATTGAATAAGTGTATAAGTGATCTTTAGAGAAAAAATATTCCCCACCCCCTTCCCGTTTTCTTCAAGGGTTGATGTAATGTCCCCCACCTCTTGATGAAGAGGTTATGAGAGACTCAGCAGTCGAGTTGTCCCCACTAGACTATAGTCTCATGCATCATGCAAGGTAGGCACAGCAAGGTAGGCACAGCAATCAAGGCTAGAATTAGGGTGTTAGGGTTAGAGTTTCTTACCTAACCTAGATTTAGGGTTTGTGACTGCAAGCCCTAGCCATGTTTCCTATTCTTTAAAGGAGATACAGGGAACACCACTGAGATGGTTAGTAAGTGTTTGTTTTGAGCTATAGCATTAGAGTTTACTGTTTTCAGATTTTATAGAACAGTGATGCAGATTTTCTGTTACTGTTTCCAGCAGCATGTGGTTGTAGATTCTAGTATTCAGAGATTGCAGTTTTGGTAGGTTTCAGTTTTTAAGCTATCTAGGGTTTAGTTATTCTTTGAGTGCAGAATCTGCTTACCATGGGTTGAGAAATTTCACCAGTAGATTTATTGGAAGGTTCAGCTTCTAATCACGCAGTAATAATGAGGCCATGATCATTTAAGGCTTAGATCTGAAAAGATCCAATCTACGGCAGTGGATACACCATGTCTGCTGGAAGAATGCAGGCTAGGGCAGTCTTAAAAAGGCATCTGAATGGCAAGCTAAGGCTCACAGCCAATGCTCACTGTCATGTAGAGGAAACCACACAGAAATTCACACATAGCTGTGTTGAACTTATCGCTAGGGTTTGCTGTAGGAGTGGCCAAACATGCCAGAGTCTGTAACACAGAGAATGACCCTGAAAATATGCTGAAAACAGCCTGGAATTTGCTGAAAAACAAATAATAACATTCTGAAAAAAGTCTTCAGCAAAAAATCTTTGGGGAGGCCACATTTCATTTCACAGTCCTTCATTTGGCATATTTCCCTTGACATTCTTTTTTGATGCCCGTGGACTTTAGCCCTTAATTCGGACTGTCTGCATATCCTTTCTCCTATAGGAAGATAGCTCCGTGACTACTGCTAGGTGAAAAAAGCTAAGGATTTAGGCAAACTAGTAAGGTCAGAGTTCTTATAGCTAGACATTGGAATGATTTGAATGGAAGTGTTTGGTAGTGGACTGGTACCTAAATACTACTTGATGCCTTTTAAAGATATGCTCTCACATTCATCATTTCCTCCGCGACATTCATCACATCAACCAAATGACTGTTTTCAAGTTTACCTCGACTAAGAGTCATTGTTGTGAATTTATTAGCCTTGATATTCAAATGATTCACTGCCCTTACACGTATCCTTCTAGGTCTGTGATTTGTTTTAAGGGGAGCTTCAAGCATAGAATCATGGCAATGAAGTCCACTTCTTAAATTATTTCTATACTAGGATTACTTGTATTTTACACGGCGCTCTTAAATTCCTGCTTTCCCTGGTTTTTCTTCAATGCTGCATCTAAGTTGAACTGGTAGAAGTGATTAAGGATACATACTTACCCTACTAGGGTTAAGCTCCCTTAATTTTGAACTGCTTGATGGATGTTCTTTAGGGGTATCCTTAATTTGGGATTTCTTAATGGCTGTTCCTTAGGGTTACTGATTATCTATGTTGCACGGGGACCCGTACCCCCCCAAAAAACCTGCGTACCTGCCGTTCCCGCGTACCGGGGACTTGGGGACCCTTAGGAAACTTACCCAAATTGTTGGGGACTTCATTGGGGACTCGGGGACTTGATGGCAGTCCCCAAGACGTTCCCGACAGATTTCAGGGACGTTACGAATAGATTTCAAGGATGTTCTAGGGAGATTTCAGGGATTTTTTTGGGCATATTTTGGGGATATTCAGGGCATATATCTTCAGTCTTGACAATCATGGAAATTGATGATTGGACAATACGATCATTTTTCCCATCCATTATTTTTGTATTGCATTGAATCTAAATTTGTTGTAAAAGTTGTAGCTCAAAGCATGGGTTTTGTATGATGGGTTTTGATTTGGGTTTCTGGTGATTTAAATATTGTATTTTCAGCAACAAGGTTACAACAAACAAAGTTTCCATGTCAAAAAAACAAGAAATGCAACATTTCAAAGGGCTGATCCTTATGGTTAC
>ML782164.1:1352637-1380723 GCA_009831015.1 Picea engelmannii
CAAGAAATATGATTAAGAAAAACTGCTATAGAGACATTTCTCATTTAAGTTTCCTAAAGCTAAACTGCATTTTTCTCTTGTCTAGAATCCAACAATGAAATGTCACTCTGCCCTTTTTTAAATTGGTCGAGCTTTTTCAGAATCGGCAAGTGTAAGGGCTGTGCATAATACTGTATAGTATAGCTAGCTTGATATGCTTACAAACTTGAAGCAACTACAAATGTTTATGGTGAATATATATATATATATATATATATATATATATATATTATTGCCGTCCCCAACCCGCCGTCCCCCCCAAAATTTGGGGGTGCGCTCTAGCCGTCCCGGGGATGCGTCCCCCCATCCCCGCCGTTCCCCCGTCCCAAAAACCAATGCAACATAGCTGATTATGCTTGATTTGTTCAGTAGGTTCCACTCTTCCCTCTACACGAATGGGTATCATCTTGTTTTTTCAATTTACTTGGCTGAGATCATCATTTTATCATTGAGACTTGAAGTCTTATCCAAGTTCTCCTGGGGTTGGATGGTTGACCTTTAAAGAGCATTACATTTCTAATTAGTGAAATCCACCAATAAAGAGAATTTGGGAAGTCCATCACAGGTTTATTAGTACCTTTTTCTCTATAAGTTTGCTTATGAACCAATATCTTTTATTCTGCAACAGGTCTCCTATTTGGATTAGGTCCTTCAACTTGTCTACATTTTCCTTTCTTACTTTGCAGGTTGAGGATGCATTGGAGAAAAAGGTGTGCAACTGTTGACTTGGCTTTCCTTTTAAGACAACACCTTTTTGTTTGTTTGTTGAAAGGCTCTGGTCAACGAAATGAATTGCACCCTCATATTTGTGAAGGCAAATCTTAGCTAAGAAATTGTGACTGGGGGATCTCTTCTGCCAAGGTTGCCCAGGAATCACACCTGGCCCCATCCACAATGCACATGAAATGGCTCCTTGTGGAGGCAAATCGGCTCATGGGGGGCAAGCATGTCACAAGTGGGAATTGAACCTAGGTGGGGTGGATAACAGCACCCTGATTTAATCACCCAAGCTAGACCCCGTTGACAAGACAGCACCTGTTTGATCTGTGAAAGGTCCTCTTGTAAGTTCACCTTTCATTGAAATTTGGTTGTGTACTGCTAACCAATAGAATGCAACCCACCTTAGGCCATGTTGTTGGATGAAAAGTCTTTCCGTAATATGAGTACTTTTGATATACTTAGTTGATCTACTGTTTCATCAGTAGGTTGTCCCAGTTTTGCCTTATGTTGTCTGTCTTTCCTGTTTGGAATCCAAACTTGAACTTCTATTTTACCTTTACAGAAATTTTTGTGTTGGTTGAATTGAAACTGTTTGGAGATGGGTTTTAGTGCTTCAACTCTGAAGTTTTTTTTTCCAAGGGAAACCTTGTGGGGTCCCCTTTTTCCGTGGAATATCTGGATGGAGGGCAGCTCTACCGCTAGCCACAATAGTGGTTGGTAGCCCAGTGGGACTTAACCGGACTTGAAGCTCAGTGGGACTAGAACCGGAGAACTCATGGTGAACTCTGCCTTGAAACAGTCTGTTTGAATCGATTGAGCTACCCCACTGGACTAAATAGGATAATTATCAAGAATGTACTTTCACTATTAATTAGCTTTTCTAGACTCTGGATACTTTTGCAACTCTATCTCAATGAAGTACTTAATCTGTGTTTCCCTATTCTCTGAACTTGGCCATTATTACTTCAGAGATTGGATCTGTGGATAGCGCGAAGTGCTTGTTTCAGTAGTCCATGCCAGAATTTGCAGAATGTTTGTTATTAACATGCCAATATACAAGGTTGTTTATAAGATATTTTTCCTTGCAGTGTATTGGTTCAAACTCCCCAAACTGGTGGCTACCGGGTTTCTTTGGAACAACAGTTTGGCCGGCATTATGTTTTCTCAGTATTTAAAAAGGATAGCCTGCCATAAGGTATTTACTATTTCTGCATAGCTTCTAATACAATTTTGTCCCAAGGGCCTTGTTGAGGCTGTGCAGGTTTTGTACTCACTCTTGTAGTTTGTGCAAGCAAGATTTACTTTAGTTGAACAACATCAATTTTTTTCTCTTCTCTGGTTCCTTTATAGAAAGGTTCTCATTATTTTTTTCATTATTACAGGCCTGAAGTTGGAGTTTCATAATAGAGCAGAAGATAATATGACTTTCTGTCAGGAGTGATTTAATCAAATCCAGTTTACTTGCAAGGGACGGCCACATATTTCCCCAAATTTCAAGCTTTTTATATCTTTTCTGCTTCTAATTCCAATCTCTCAGTATAAAAGCCCTGGAGAGGTGATGAGTGAAAAGTCCATATTTTGGAACCTCAAAAGTATGTTAAAACTTAAATATTTTGATGCATCTTCTTTGATCCAGTTAGGAGGAAAGAGCATGATTTATCTTTGACCTATTCCCTTCTAGAAGCCATAAGATATGTATTTTAAATCTTGTGGACCCTTCTTATTCATGTGATTTGTGATCTCCCCATTATTATCGGCTACAAATTGGAAATGCTTTACACTTTATGTTATAAGTAATTCTTGCAAGTTGAAATTTAATTGTCTTAAAGATGATTACTAGTGTGACAAAGTCACTGAGTTAGCACTTACAACTATTACAAAAATGCCAGAACAGCACCAACTATCATAGTTCTCCTTCATCAACTTCTAATGTTTACTTCAACATGCTGGAAGGCATAATGCTTCGTCTATTGTTGTTGTAGAAAATGTTCCTCAAACTTGGGGATTTTGAGGAGATTGCACGGAGGTATCTCCACCAAAAATGTGTATAATATTAGTCAACCCACTTTATCAAAAACCGATCAATGATAGGTCTAATAGCATTGTGTACTTACATTTTAGATCCGAAAAAAGCCTCTGTCAATACTCTTCCAAGATTTCTTTCTCAGTGTGCAAAACTAATCCAAAATTTCTTTCTCAGTGTGTGAAACTAATTGTCAGTTTAAGTCATTCTCATACAAAATTATTGGTTAACTTGTTGTCCATTCTTCCTGTGCGAGGTAATTTTCTGACTGCTCAAGGAGGTTGAACGTTGATAAAATGATCATTTATTTGCTTCCCAACCCCTTGTTTGTTTATTTACATCGATGACCTGACTCACTCGTCACTGCTCCTACTTCTCCAATTGCATTGCAGGAATTTGCTTGATTGAGAGAGCCAGTCGTTTCTTTATCTTTGAGTGGCTGACCTTTTTGGATATCAACACTCTATTTACTATTTGCTGACTCTAGGTGAAGCCTCCTTGTTCTTTTGAAATAATATTAAGGAGAACCTCCTTCAATATATTGGCCATCACTTTGGTGATAATTTTATAGCAAAGAGCTTGTATTTTTCCATGGGGGAAACGTTATAGCTTATATTTTTCCGAGGAAGCATTAGTACACTTCAGGATAAAGGTAGAATTCTTCAATAGCCAACAACTTTCCAATCCCTTGGATTCTTCAATAGCCAAGATAATATTGTCCTTTAATTTCTATGCGGTTTGATAGAAGCTGATTGAAAATTTGTCCAGTTCAATTATTTTATTTTTATTTATACTCAAGTTTTCCCCAATAGCTCTTCCTTGTTAATCGAACCCGGTGGATTTATAGTTGTAGCTTCCATGGTAATCTGATCTGAATTGGATTCTAATTAAAATCTGTTTAAGGCTGTGAAGAAGAAGGGCATTCAATGAAGAAGAGAGCTAGAGAGGAAATGAAGAAGCAGGGCAGTAGCAGAGCATGAGGAACTTGGAAGAAGAAGCCTGTTCGAAGATTGAAGGCCGTCTCTGAGTCAAAAGCAATCTGCAGAAATCGTGCCAGTGAGTAAGAATGCATCATAATATCAGTTGAGAGTGCATAGCTCACCATTGTAACCATTTCATGAACAAGAAAAAAATCCCCATCAAATCTGGTTTTCCCATTTGGGTTGCCAGGGTAAAATCTCTGTTGTCTCTATGGATTCATTTCATTGCTTGTATGATTGAATTCTCTACTCTGTGGATGTTTTGGTTGCTGTTCTGGTTGTCATTTGGAATTGGGATGAATTGATGGTTATCACCATATGGTTGATTGTGTTGTTGGGTCACCTGTAACAGCTCTAACTCCCTCTTGTTAATTGTTGGTATGATAATAAAGATCACGGCCACAATCCCAATTCGTATGGTCTCCCACAGCCCATTAATTTGATGGTTCTGTTGCTGGAGTAACCTACAGCACCGCCCTTTGACTGAAACTCAGGGTATACACCATTAAACGTGGGGGAAAATCATCCACAGAGCAACACCTTCAAGCCTGGGATTCTTAAGATCTCTGTCCAATCTTTAATATCTGACTGAGTGCTGTGTAAATGTGCCAGGAATAAAGAATGTTACCCACATAACATTTCCTCATTTTGTGGTCAATGTAATGCTTTCCCTTACCAAACTGTTGGCACATGCTTATTTGTCTTATGCTGGAAATAGTGTTGGGTATTGTGTGAGTGGAACCCCACATCCAAATTGTTCTTATGATTGAAATGGCTACTGGAATCATTCTTTGGAAACTATGGTGTTCATTGCCCTCACATCGACTCGTTGAGAAAACTACATGCACAACCCGTCTACGCTCCAGCACCACGATTTAATTTACATTCTAATAGTTCTGTTGCAAGCATATTTCGCACAGGCATCATATTCCCTTAAACAAATGATAAATCACTGCCACAACTCGATTTATCATTCAATTGAATCACTGGTGTATTTCCTTGAATGCCCAATCAACCTCTTGCTGAGCATTTGACTGTCAGCTACAGCAATGTGAATGGGTAGAATGAAGCGTTGGGTATGAATAATTTAATAAATAGAGAGCTGTTGTCCCTGTGTTCAATTACCTACTGTGCATTGCCATTTATTAACACAACAGAATTTTCTTTACTCTTAGCAATGTGAATGGGTGATTTGTGTGTCTATTGAACAGCAGAATGCTAGTCATGAATGGACAGAACATTACCATCTTGTATGCTGTGTAGGCACAGAGTTTTACCTTCAGTGGGCAATATGGATCTTGTGCCAGACTTGAAGGAATTGACTCTTATCTTGTTGATTACATAGCAGATTTAGAATTGGTATTGTGGATGCACAATGCACTTGCATCTGTAGTAGAGCCTTGGTCCTAGAAAAACCAACAGTGAACTGAGCAGCAAACCAAAACAGAATAGAGCCCTCCTTTCGGATTAATGCTTTCATTTCCAGAAGTTTAATTTCGGCATTGACAGTGCAGAGATAATTACAATTGTTTATTCAGCAGAGTATCTGTGTTGATGAGGCAGACGGGCCATAGGCCTATCGTTTATGGGTCATGATCTTGGGAAGGAGTTCCAACAACTCTGGTTGGTCCTGTCTCTTGTGCACATTTAGTCTTGATAGGAGGAAGTAAAAGTAATTTGCTACCTCAATGCTTGATCTTCTTCTCATTACATTCCTGTGTCAGAATCGATGATGGTTATTGTACTTGTTTTCTTCTAGTTACTATGGATTTACAAAAGAACCTAGTGTTTAGGTCTCCTACTTTTAGCGAGGAGATCCTCAACTTTTTCTTTCAAAATATATCTACCTATTTGCAAACGTTATCCAACCTGGCTGGAATAATTGTGTTACATATCTCCTAATATGACTTAAATGGTGTTGTAGCAATGTTGATATCACCCAAACTTGCTACGTGTTTCTAAGTGGGGTGTAGACCCATCCCTGGGGTGGATTTTAACAAACCTAGGAAACCATACTTTAGGGGTGGCCAATGTTTATGCATTGAACAATGATTTAGAGTGCAATCTTTTGGTGATAGATGGTCAACAAGTTTTATCAAACAAATTAGGTAGTTATTGGAGATTTTGATATAATAGTGTTGCAAAATGATAAAGAACCTTCCTCACTAGTGGTGCAATAGGGAAAGAGAGGTGTGGTTTAGTTTGCATTCAAGCTTAGGGTTGTTGGAACCAAATGTTTATAAAATGAATGACTCTTCCATCCTTTGTTTTACCTAATAAAATTTGAGAAGAGGGAAGAAAATAGTCTTCAAGTCGTTGAATAGGGCCATGCTTTTTCACCATACCATCTTTTCCTTTGATTGCTAGGGATCTAGGCTTGTGTAAGTGTTGGTTGAAGTGAATTTTCTGACCATTAGTGGTTAGTTTGACATGATTTGGGATGGTAGTACACTGCATATTGTGGTGGTTTCACTACATTCGCAATGTTTTCCTTTGTCAATGCCCACCGAGTCTAGAATTTAGTACCTTGTCATTGGGGAGAAAATGGTTGGATCCAATGATGGAATGGCAATGTTATTGGACCACTTCCTCCCCGTGCAGTGATGGGAGAGATTTTGGTTGTTAGGAAGAGCTGCCAAACAAAACAACATATATAAAATGCAACAAATTTACACTGAAAATTACAGTAACAAAGGAAATGTACATCGTATGAACAACATGAAGTGACCAAAATAACAATAACTGAAATACAATCTGGAGACTTGTATAAATAGCTTAGCTAATAGAAAATAGCATTTTGTCTCTCGTCTACTCCATATAGTACAATAATGTACAGAAATGAAGAAGATGAAGAGACAAGGTGGTAGGAGGATGAATCGTCGTGATGGTTGGAATTTGTGTGAACTTCTGTTGAGCTATCCAACTGCACTGATGTGCTTTGTGTTGCTCTATTGTGGTCCTTGTGATGACACCAACGTGCATGGTTGTGCAACAAGGTACTTACATGACTAGGGCATAGTGCAACATTGCGTGACATGAGTTGTAGCACATCTTGCGACACAATATTGTTTTCTGTTGAAATTGTGCAAGGATTCTTCACTACAATGTTGGCTTACACTAAATTGTCTTCGTACACTTATAAAACAACCACCATTTTAATGTGTGGTTGTTCTTAGCCCTCATGCTAATCCAAATCGTCATAGACTTGGTCAACCTTTGAACTTATTTGGGATTAAACTTCTTCGTCTAGGAGTTGTTGGTCCCTAATAATTGTCCTACTTGAGGAAATGTCTTCCTGATTTTCTCCAAGGCCTTCTTCTTGTCAACATTAGATGATTGCCCTTCCCCTTTGAGCTTGATTTGGTAAATTTGCTTAGTTCTTTGGTTGGTTACTAATTGTTTGTGTTATAAAAATGTGCTCTTCTAGTATCTTAGTGGATTGAGCCTTTTGACCTTCCCCTTTGAAGCACACCTTTAAAGATACACTTGGAGTTTGTCTCTTGTGTGGAAATGGTGATCTATTTTAATCATGCCTTGCCACTTGATTTTTTTTTTAATCTTTTGCAAAACGTCACAAGCTTGATCATGTATTCTTTTATGTGGTTGATAAGGTCCATGTGAACACATTTTCTTTATCATCACCTTAGAAATGGTACTCAAAATGGCTAATGGATCCTTGGGCAGGAATCCAAGACACATCCAAAAGGTGAAGTATTTGTTGCACTATGTATAATGCAATTATAACCATGTTGCACATACAAAATATTGGCATTCCAAGTCTTTGGATGTTGATGGTTAAAAATACACAACAATTGAACATCGGTGTGATTAACTGTAGTTTGTCCATCTATTTGTGGATGGAAAGTAATACTCTTCAATTTGGTTCTATCAATCCTCATAATACCTGCAAGAATAACTTGAGAATCTGTTGTCACAATTAGAGATGATTGATGATGGTATACCAAAATGCACTCAAACTTTATAAAAAAACCACTAAATTATGTTGTATTGTATCGGTCTTCTTGGGTGGTATCAGTTCAACCATTTCGCTAAAGTAATCAATTACTACCATAAAGTAGTCATCACTCCTAGTGGTTGTTAGTAAGCTTCATAAGAAGTCCATTGAAATTGACTTCTATGGTTTGCTTAGCACTAATAGTAGTCTGTACTTGCCTGACTTTCAATTTGTTAACTTTGATATCTAAAAATACACAACAATTGAACACTGGTGTGATTTAATGTAGTTTGTCCATCTATTTGTGGACGGAAGGTAATACTCTTCAATTTGGTTTTATCAATCCTCATAATACCTGCAAGAATAACTTGAGAATCTGTTGTTACAATTAGAGATGATTGACGATGGTTATGCCAAATTGCACTCAAACTTTATAAAAAAACCACTAAGTTGTGTTGTATTGTATCGGTCTTCTTGGGTGGTATCAGGTTAACCATTTCTTTAAAGTAATCAACTACTACCATAAAGCAGTCATTGCTCCTAGTGGTTAGTAAACTTCATAAGAAGTCCATTGAAATTGACTTCTATGGTTTGCTTAGTACTAATAGTAGTCTGTACTTGCCCGACTTTCAATTTGTTAACTTTGATATCTAAAATACACAACAATTGAACACTGGTGTGATTTAATGTAGTTTGTCCATCTATTTGTGGATGGAAGGTAATACTCTTCAATTTGGTTCTATCAATCCTCATAATACCTGCAAGAATAACTTGAGAATCTGTTGTTACAATTAGAGATGATTGATGATGGTTATGCCAAATTGCACTCAAACTTTATAAAAAAACCACTAAATTGTGTTGTATTGTATCGGTCTTCTTGGGTGGTATCAGGTCAACCATTTCTTTAAAGTAATCAACTACTACCATAAAGCAGTCATTGCTCCTAGTGGTTGTTAGTAAACTTTATAAGAAGTCCATTGAAATTGACTTCTATGGTTTGCTCAACACTAATAGTAGTCTGTACTTGCCCAACTTCAATTTGTTAACTTTGATATCTAAAAATGGGATAACTACATAAATCTTTCCGCCATCTATGACATCTTTGGTTAGTGAAAATTCTATAGGGTAGCCATTGTCTTTTCCACTCCAAAATGTCTCGTGACCTTGGAAAAGTGTGCTTCATGCAACAATTGAACAATTATTTTCTTAGCGAACAAGTGTTAAGAATGTACAAAATTCCTTCCATAGGGAATTGTGGAGATCCTCAACATGTGGCATTGCCTAGTTCTATATGATTGAGTGGATTTATTCAAATTTGGACACTATGCATATGCTTTCTTGAAGTTGTTGAATTTAAACTGTTCAAACTGTGCATACATTGGCAATCCAACTGTTGGTGGTTTTGATAAAAAAATATCTTCAATCTTGTTAACATTATGAATCCAACTTTTCTATGTCACTTATAATACTTGAACACACTGTCAAATCATTGTAAGTATGTTATTCACTTCATATGTGGTGTATCCTAAATCTTGCGATATTTTTGGAGGCACTAGAGAGGTTTGTAGTTGCTTTGTATGATTGTCTCTTTTAAAATTAAATAACATGGGCTTTTGTAGTTGCTTTTTATGATTTGTCTCATTTGAGATTAAATAACATTTACAATAAGATTAGGTAAAAAGATGTAATTTGTATTGTGTTAATGTGATATGGAATCCATAGTTTCTCATGAAAAAAACAAGAGGATTTACATATTAAAAAAAAATATAAGGGAAATAAATAATATAAAAACAAAAGAAAAACAAACCAAACCAAAGTTAAGGCTTTACGAAACAAGGAGAGAGTATGTGAATCTCACATTTAACAATATGCAAATTCCACATATTAGGCATTTATTAGGTTTATAATGCAAAGTTATTTGAAAAGTTGGAATGAAGAGGAAAATAGAGGTGAGGGAAAAAGGTCGAACAAAGGATGTATGTAAAAGGTGGAGTAATTAATGTATATAATTATCATAAAAGTGGAACAATTAATGTTTACAATTAGGTGGAGTAATTAATGTATAATTATTATAAAAGTGGAACAATTAATGTTTACAATTATTTGTGTCTCATTTGAGATTAAATAACATTCACAATAAGATTAGGTAAAAAGATGTAATTTGTATTGTGTTAATGTGATATGGAATCCATAGTTTCCCATGAAAAAACAAGAGCATTTACATATTAAAAAAAATATAAGGGAAATAAATAATATAAAAACAAAAGCAAAACAAACCAAACCAAAGTTAAGGCTTTACAAAACAATGAGAGAGTATGTGAATCTCACATTTAACAATATGCAAATTCCACATATTAGACATTTATTAGGTTTATAATGCAAAGTTTTTTGAAAAGTTGGAACGTAGAGGAAAATAGAGGTGAGGGAAAAAGGTCGAACAAAGGATGTATGTAAAAGGTGGAGTAATTAATGTATATAATTATCATAAAAATGGATCAATTAATGTTTACAATTAGGTGGAGTAATTAATGTATAATTATCATAAAAGTGGAACAATTAATGTTTACAATTATTTATATCTTGATTGAAAAAAAATTGGATGGGTTAAGTCAAACGTATTGAAGGTAGAGTAATTAATGTATATAATTATCATAAAAGTGGAAAAATTAATGTTTACAATTATCAGTGTCTTGTTTGAATTTGGATGGGTTAAGTGAAAAGTATTGAGTCAAGTCAAAAGTATTGAGGTGGATAGATGAGGTTGAATATGAAAAGTTAGATAGTGTTGAGTAGCTAAGGTTGGAGGGGTAAGTCAAAAGTATTGAGGTGGGTAGAGGAGGTTGAATATGAAAAGTTAGATAGTGTTGAGTAGGTAAGGTTGGAGGGGTAAGTCAAAGTAGTTGGAGAAAGTAAGTTAGAGTATTTAAGTATTAAGGTGGGTAGAGAAGGTTAGATGGATTGAGTTAAGAGGTGGATAGATAAGGTTGGATGGGTTAAGTCAAAAGTAAGATTGGATGGATTAAGTTATGGATGGGTAGATAAGGTTGGATAGGCTAAGTTAAGTGAAATGAATAGATAAAATTTTTATTTTAGTAAAGATGATGATGATAGTGGTGATGGTGGTTAATGTTCGCTGAAACCAAATTTGGTTTATCAGATCTTAAGAAAGGTAAGGAATTGGTAAGAAATTATTTGGTTTGCTTTAGAATTTTATTTCTGTGATCGAAAAGCTTTAAGAGAAGTGTTATTAAATTACCATAGTTCTAATGGGTTAAAAAGGTTAAGAAGGTCTTTATTGTAACAAATATTTTGAGATTGTGATCTAATGTGAGTGTACGTAGGACATTCTAAGAGAAAGTGCTTTTCATCTTCAACCCTCTTAGTGCCACAAAGATGACAAATTCTTTCGACCCACGATGTTTTAGGAATTGTCCAATGCCTTGTTTCATTATAGAGCTAGTGAGAGTTTGTTCTTATTTTAACAATGCTGATTTTTTTCTTTACGCTAGTCAAAATAGAGAGACTTTTGATCTTCTAGATTAGGGTTGATCACCTCCATATAATATCTTAATTTTATTTTATCGCACCACAATTTTTCTCGAAATTTAGATATAATATTAAATTTAATATTATTATTATTCTGCAGAGTAACTTCTTCCTTTAATCCCCAATGGTTTAGCCAAGACTTTACATCTTTATGCCACCCCCGCTTGAGCCGCATGTGGCTTTGAATAGAATTTGAAGCAATTTTAGAAATCATATTGCCTTCCATGTTGTTTATATTGTTCTTGTAAATTAAATACTCCGTAATAATCATGCTCTCAATGGGGTAAACATGTGCTTCTATGAACAAGATAAGATAGAGTGTATTGCCTTTAATTTTGAGATTAGAAGTTATAAAACAATTTTGGATTTGCTCCATCTTTCCCCATGATTCTTTAGAGATGATGCAGCCTCATAGTTCACAACCAGACAAGATAACATGAGTAATGAGAGTCTCAAAGAGGAGTTTCTTCTTATCCCATAGCCATAGGTTCGCCGACTTACAACTATTTTCAAGTCCATAATAAGAGTTCCACCTTTCATTTATCCTTTTCTCAATGTTGTATTTCTAGTTAATCTTGTGATGAAGATCGATTTTGAAATATTTGTATGAAGTCACTTCCTCCATGCTGTTCTTATAATACACAAAATTAGCGTAAGTGATCCTTTTGGCTTTAATTATCATAATCTTCGTTTTGTTAGTGTTAATGGTCATACCCATACTAGACCATAAATCCTTGAGGATTTTTAGTTGGTTAACAAGATCATAGTGACTCCTTGCCATAAGAACAATATCATCAATGTAAAGCAGAAGGATGATGACTATACCGGCGAGAGTCGGGTCGACACAATCTGCTTCTTCCAAACAACCTCTTAACTTGTCAATATATGCGCCCAAAAGGGTAAGGGACATAGGACAACCTTGCTTAACTCGTATATTACAATTATTTTCTTTTGACCAACCCTAATGTTCTTAAACCTGGAAATAACGTTCTCGTACAATATTATTGCAACAACTCTTAACTCGAGAGGAACTTTTAACTCTTCCCAAAGGTTAGTCTTGGGCATTGTGTCAAAAGATTTTCTAAAGTCAACAAAACAACACAACATATTGGTTTTATTATTGTGACACTCCTCCACAATGATCTTAGGCGTAACAAGGTGGTTCATAGTTGAATGATAACTCATAAATCTGGTTTGTCCTTCTATGACATTTTAGCGATACATTGATCTTATTTTCCAAAATAGTTCCATTTAACTTGGCTAAAAGGGGGCTAATCATAATGGTTCTATAATTAGAGTTTTTTTTATCCCCTCTTTTAAAAATAGGTACAATGAGGCTTTGAGTCCATAGGGAAGACCTGTTGACTGCTAAATTGAAGAGCTTGTGGATGTGAGGGATGCCAATAGGCCCTCCAATTTTTTAGATTTTTTCTTGGTAGCCTTTGATGTCCTTAGCTTTCCCTTTTGTGAACCGCTTAACCCCAAAATCTATGTCATCTATGGAAAAAACTTCTTCCTATTTAGAAATGGTTTAAATGTTGTCCACGACATTAGGGGATTCATAAAGATTTTTAAGGTAGAAATTTCAGTTCCTTGAGAGAATCATTGTTTTATTTAGTTTTTCAAGTCAAAATTTGTCTCCAAAATTTCTTAAGATGAAGCTTACAAAGGTGCAAAAACTTCTCTTGTTTTCTATTTATATAATGCTTTTCCCTCTTTTGATTAGGGTTTTGTATCTATTTATCTTGTCAGATTTTAAGGACTCATTAGAAGCATCCATGATGACTTTTCTAGCAATATTACTCTTTATCATACCAAGGGTTGGTTGTTTTCTTTTCCTTTTTACACAATACTTCGATGTTGATGGAAGTAGAGAGGGTTGTCATAAAATTATGGCACATTAATATTGTTCTGATTTTATAGGAGATTTAGTTTATTATTTAAATCCTTTAAAAAAAGATCAACTTTATTTTTGTCAAAAATTAAGTGCTTTTGATTATCAAAATTATCTTCAATGGGGATTTTGTGCATGACAAAGTTTAACGTTAGGGTTAAAGGTCTATGATCAGAGTTGGGATTATGGTCATTTAAGAGGTCAAAATTTACTATTTGGTTGTATACATGGATATCATATATCACATAATTTACAACATTGGTACCAAGCCCATAAATAGAGGTCATCCAATTGGATTTTGGCCACTTCATTAGACCATTGCAAATTATTAGATCTTGAGAACTGTAGAGCTTGATTAACTTGGTACCAAACAGATTCCCAACCAAGTCTTTAGAGTTTCTTTTGTATATGCTAGCTAAAACAAGGTCCTCATCTAGCTTTTGTATATGCTAGCTAGAACAAGGTCCTCTTAGAAAAATGATACTACCATCATTGCTCAAACTGTAAATTTCTTGCTCTAAGCCGTTGTAAGGGCAATTTTTATCTAGATTGTTTTTCTTATAAAAGATAGAGTTAATACACACAAAATAACATATTGCTACATAAATAGTCTTAGCATTAATATCTTAGATCTCTATCCACATGCACTACTTGAAAGGGTCTTTCTTGTGAAGCCTAATGTGAGGATTTATTTTTTAATTTTTATGTAACAAGCTATGCTTCCTGTTAGCACTTGGTAAATTGTTGGGCTGAAGAGAACGATCTACCAAGGTAACCTACAAACCAAGTTTAAGACTGGAAACTAGCCTTTCCAATCTAGAGAAGGCTCTCTTTGAGACCTAGTCTCTGATAGATAATAACTTTGGATTGACGGCTAGATTTAGATGCTTGAGAAAGTTTTTTCTAGTTTCGCTAGCAAGGAAGTATAGTACTTTTGGGCTATAGAGTCAACCCCATGAAAACAAGAGAAATCAATGACTGGTAAGGGAATCTTTGAGAGGACAAAGGCTAAATAAGTAATGGTTTTTCAGTTTCAATGTCGTTGTGTATGGCGAAAGAAAGGAGAAACATAAAGCAAATCAGAGCATCATTAGAGATGAATTCCGACCTAACTTAGAAGAAAACACAGAGTTTAAATGGTTGAGTCTAAAGCACCACAAGATGAATTTTAAACCCTTTAAATATTTCCAATTTAAACAAATGAAACACACATGAATTTGCAGGAAACAAGAAGTAGATACGAAGATAGGATCACAATACATCAAACAATCACCACTAGAATATTTTCATCAAAAGCTTAAGGACCTCTGCATTTATATTTCCATTAGATTTAGAAAGTTACATTCAAGAGTGCCATGTCTAAACTACTTTGCCAACTCGGATTACATAAAAAAGGATCCAATATATAGAAAACTAATGCCCTCCTGGGTTGCTATGTTTAAACTACTTCCCCCTATAATCCTGGATTCAATTACTCTCCCCCTGGACAACCTTTTCAACAAAATTTACTAAAAATAGAAACCCGACTGCGCCCAATCATACCATAACCGACATATTTGTTTCAATCATTTGGTCATGAGTAAGATTTGACCACTTGGTTGTGATAAATCAACGTTTTCTTCCAAGGGGTGCTCGAGTAATCATGCGTAATGTTGGAAACTATGTCACCTTTGTATAACAGACTCTGGTTGCTACTACGCGACCACTGGCTATAACATGCAGGTGGCGAGTTTGTGCAGCAGATGTCCATTTGTGGTCGCTCGTGCAACTCTAGGTGGAAACAACGGTTGGGGACCATGCATCTCTTTCAAAAATTGCATGTGTTTCATTAATACCTTCCCTTCTCATTAGGTAAGCTTACACCATTTGCGCAACGAATATTCAATACACAGGTGCTGCGTCAGACTTCTTGTTAACGTAAGAAAGCAGGATATGTACATAGAAAGATTCCATGCCATGATCCAAAAAGACAAAAATGGGGCTCCCTTACTCATGCTTTTGACGTCGCCTGCAACCTTAAATCTATGATTGTTTTTCTTAAAGACCAGTTCCGTTTTTTCAAACTCTTCACCTATCTCAACAAAACCGTGTTTCTTTTCAGTTTTGATTGAGCACTGGAGAGCGCTGCACATGCATTATCAATAGCTGGTCTACACTCTTTGAAATGTTCTGTGATTTTTTCATCTGACATCCTCTGTTTCTCCCTAAGATCAATGATTACATCTTGGGCCTCTATGAGCTTTTTTTTAAGCCAATTTACATTCATTTCTCTCGCTGTGGGCGAGGTAGGGGGTTACTGACCCACTTGACTCTACGAAAATGGTGTTTCAATAATCCTTTCTGCCAGCTGTCTTCTCAACTCTCTATTTTCTTGATAAAGTTGGGCAATATGGTGTTGCACTTGCTTTAGTTGCTGCTTCATTTCCTGAGCATTCGCATTCTCCTCACCTAAATCCTCCTGTCTTTCATCAATTCCCTCGTTTTCACCTTCAACAAGCTCTAGCTGAACGATGTGCATGGGAAATCTCTTGGCATAGGACTTGGTGCACGGTTTACTGGGAGCTTGGATCTCCTTAGTTTTATCAGTCACTCTTGACCTGCTTTTCTTCTAGGATGTTGGTTGGCTGAATGACGAGTCTTCTATTTCTTTCCCTTTTTTTCCAGTAACATCTTCCTTTCTCTCCTCTAAACTATGAAGCGCTGATTCCTCTGCAGATAGAGGAATGTCTCCTTCGGGGTCTCTGGGAATGTTAGCCAAAATAAAAAAAGAATCCCATTCCTTGTTCAAAGGTCTCAATTCTTCAACCACTAACATCTTAATTAATGAAAAATGGAATAAATTGTTCCTCGGATGATCAGCCTTGGCCTAGACATTGTCCGCCATCTTTCCCAGGCTCCAACACAAGAAAAAAGGTAAGTTCAAGGGATTTTTCCCTGTGAAGTGCATCAATAACCTGAGGTGGTATGGATACACCCTTTCGAATCTTCCTTCATAGGTGAAATATCTTCTGATTATCTTCATAAGTTTCTCGAAATGCTCCAGGAGATATTGGCTTGGAATGTCGGCTCCAATTTTCTGATTTCAACATTCGGGCTTGATGAAATCCATATAACATGAAATGTCTAAAGGCATGCCTTTAAACCATTTTTCTCCGCACGGAGGGATCTCCGTCGCCGCTGACAAAGTTTCCTCTGTCACTCGGAAAGTGATTCTCGCAATTGTCGCGTTGACCCCAATAAAATTGAGGGTGAACTGCTCAACCAGTTTCACATTATATCCTTGGATCCTTTTGCAGAAACACATACATCCGACTTGTTCAAAAGACACCCTGATCGTCGAGTCTTCATTTATCAACTCCAGATCCTGAGGTTCAAACCTCACGGCCCTACCACTTMTCGCCTTATTTCTTATGCTTTGGGAAACTACCATGATGCTGGTATATATTTATTTCACGCACACGGTAATGAATTGTGATACCCTCTCTTTGCGGAAAATAAGAATGATGAACTTTGCATAGACTGCAAGAAAAGGYAGTAACATAAATCTTTGCRTGACAAACAAAATCAACCACATAAATTCTTGGCGCGACGAAAAATTTCGGCACAGTGGGGAAACTCGGCGTGGTAGAAAACAACAATGAGAGACTTGAAGTGGTAGGGAATTGTGACGAAAAAATCCCGCGCAGTGGAAAAATYAGTGCAACAATAAAGCACGACGAAAAAATTYGGCACAGTGGGGAAACTGGGTGYGGTAGCAAACAAAACTGGGAGACTTGGCRCGAGATGGAAAATTTCGGCGCAGTGGGAAAACTCGGCACGACAGTAGGAAATTCAGAAGGAAGAAGGCTGACTGTGAGAAGAAAAAAWTCGTCCAAAAAACTAGTTTGCAGCGAGCTCCAAAAGACTTTAAGCAATGGTTGAAAACAACGGAGGAGACGCAACAAAATCAACACATCAAACTTACGTAACGACTGGAAAAAAATAAATTTTACGCAGGGAAGGGCTCCAAAGCTTGCTAAAAAAATACGGATGACACACAAACTCTGAAAGTGAAGGAAAGACATGAAGGGTGACCAATATTTATGCTTGAATGGATACAGAATGAAATCATGGAAAATGACAGTAAATCCATGGCGGCGAGAAGTTAGAAAGAAGGTTGAAGATTTGCACAACAGACTCGTGCAACGGGTATATTTTTGAAGTGTACAAAGTACAAATGATAGGAGTGACATGATTGTTTACTTTTCTGACTTCATGATTAGGGAATGATGCTCATAATATCTTTCGATGTGACCTTTATCTTAACCACTTTACTCAATTTTGGTACGTAATTTCCACATTTTCGACATGACTCGAGACTTAGGGAAATGGACCCTTATGATTTAAACATGGAAAACCTTACACCCATTTAACCAACTTATGGCCAATCCTCTTACTCGATGATTTCAAACCACTCTTTATTTGATCACTGACCTTATAAACTTTGACGCACTGACTATGACTCATCTAGGACTGACTCTAACTGCAAAAAACATGGTGCTAACAACTGGCTCCAATGTGGATGCTATCTTCCCAGTGAGGTAGAAAATAACAACATACCAAGTGCCTGACCATTGGGCTTTATTTGACTCAAAGAATCTTAAATGACAAAACAAACTCATTTCCAGACCCTCTTGACACAGCTATGACTAAACTCAGCATAGACTTAGGGCCTTCACTTTGGGCTTCAATTTTCTACTGACTACTGATTCAAAATGCTTTATCTGAAAACAAAAATTGTTATTTACAATGACATGAAGAGACTGAATTTTTTTTCTAAACAAAATAATGTTTGAGAAACCTCCTATTCACAAGTCCCCCACCAATAAGATCTCCATTAAGCTCTTGCAAAAAATAAGCATTGTTCCCATGGTACGCAACAATCTTGAATGGTCCCATCTAGAGATGATCAAACTTACCATGCCTCCCTCTGTCTTCATTTCTTGCATCCCACTTTAGTACCAAATCATTCACCTTGAAATCATCTTCTTTGGTGTGACTGTTGAAAATTCTTTTCATTTTATCTTGGTGCAGTTGTGATTTATTGAAGACTTGTTCTCTCATTTGCTACGCATGAACCAATTGGTTTATTCTCCTTAGAGAATCGTTTGGTTCAACTTCTTTCTCTTGCAACAGTCTCCTCACTGACAGTCCTAATGAGGTAGGAAAGACTGCCTCTGTACCATATACAATATGAAAAGGTGATGTGAAAATAGACTTTTTAGTGGTGATTCTATTAGCCCATAACACATAGATGAGATTTTTGTGCCAAACTTTCTTTTTTTCCTGCAGAAGCTTCTTAATAATCATGGTCAATATTTTGTTAGACGATTCAACCGACCCATTATCCCATGGGTAAGAAGCTGTGGAATGGCCCAGATTTATGTTATAGTCACTGCATATTTTTTCCATTTTCTTAGATTTGAATGCCACTGCATTATTAGTAATGATGATCTTGTCTGGACAACCAAATCTAGACAAGATATTACTCTCTAAAAATTGAATGATGACAATATCAATGGCTTGCCTTGTGGGGACCTCTTCAATCCATTTAGTGAAGTAGTCCGTGGTTGCCAGTATCCACCTATGTTGAGATGAGGACGACAGAGGAATTTATCCTATAAAAACAAGGCCCCATTGCATAAATGGCACTTCAACAAAGATAGGCTTTAAAGGTAGGGGCTGGAGCTTTATTTTCCCATCAAAGATCTGACATTCATGGTAGCTGGAAACTTCCTTGTATACATCAGAAAAAATACTAGGCCAATAGAACCCTACCCTCAGTATTTTTTGCGCAGTGGTCTTCCAATAATGATTCCCTCCACAGTCACGTTTGTGAAACTCTTTAATAGCCTTTTTCATTTCTTCCTCCAACAAAAAATTTAGTGAGATCCCACCCAGATCCTTCCAATACAAAGAATTTTCCAGAATGCAAAACTTTGCTGCTTTCAACTTCAAAAATATGGCTTTGGTTTTTCTCAATCCGGGAGGAGCTTGTAATTTTATTAATACGTAAATAACATCAGCATACCAAGGATAATCAAGGAACTTCTGGGATATCTGTGGGACTGCTTCTTCTTGTGATTTTTCCGACAAATCAACAATAAAATTGATTCCCAAAACATCACAATTTGACTGCGCCATTAATTTTGCAAGCCCTTGACCCTTAATCAGCTTTGTAGTCTTGATTTCGAGGTCATACTCCAACATTATTTCTATCCATTTTCCCCTCCTCCCTTCAGGATCAGGCTGAGTCAAAATATCCTTTACAAAGTTTCTAGGCACGTAAGCAATGACATGGGAATGTAAAATATAAGTTCTAAATTCTTTAAGGGCCTTCACCAAGGCATATGCTTGTTTTTCCATGATGTGATACCTTAGTGGGGAGTCTCTCAATGTCCTTCTATAATAATCTATGGGTTTTTCAAATTCCTAATCATCCTTTTGCAACAAAACACCAACAATGGTGTGTTATAAGGCAAAGGAAAAAAAGATAAAATCTTTTGCAAAATTCAGGATGACTAACATTGGAGCTTTGGTCAGCGCCACTTTAATATCTTCAAAAGACTTCCTAGATTCAGGAGTCCATTTTATTTCATTTCCTTTCCTGAGCATATTTGTGATATACTTTATGATCTCAGGCAAGTTGGGAATGAACCTCCTCAAGAAATTTACTTTTCCTAGGAAATACTGTACCTCTTTTTTGCTCCTCGGGGTGCCGATCTTCATAATTGATTCCACTCTGATGGGGTCTATTTTTATGCCTTATTTTGAATTGATATGTCCAAGCAATTTTCCTTCTTGCATTCCAAAGTTTTTGTTTTTTGAATTTAACGAGATGCCAAACTTTCTACATTTCTGGAAAACCTTTCTTAGATGTTCGAGATGTTGATCATCAGAATTTGAAAATACAGTAATATCATCTAAGTAAATCACAATAAAATTATCCTTTTCATCGGCAAAGGGTATGTCCATGGCCCTTTGGAAAGTCTCTCCAGCATTCATAATCCCAAAAGGCATTTTCGCATACATGAAAGTGCCCCAAGGTGTTGTAAAAACTGTCTTCTCCTGATCATCCTGATGCACCATAATATGGTTGTATCCAGAAAAACTGTCAAGCATTGACATCTTCTAATATCCCACCACCTTCTGCAGGATGTAATCCATCTTAGGAAGTGTATAATTGTCTTTGAGAGACACCCTGTTTAGATTCCAAAAATCTACACATAATCTTATCTCACCACTTTTCTTCCTGACAAGCACTAGGTTAGCCACCCACTTGGAAAATCTTAAGGACACAATAATATTGGCATCAAAGATTTTCCTTACCTCCTTTTCAATCAATGACAATAGTAGAGGGTTGATTCTTCTCAACTTCATCTTGAAAGGTTTATGATAATCCTTGATGGGAATTACATGCTGAATTACCTTAGTATCATCGACCTTCAAATCTTCATAATTCCATGCAAAGACATCAGGGAAGTCTTTCATAAGGCTGATATACCTCTGTTTGATTTCTGGACTGAGCGTTTTTGACAATTTGATGATCTTGGGGTCTTCTTGAGTCCCAATGTTGCAATCTTCTATATCCTCATCGTTTGCAGTGATTTTAGGATTTCTGGCTACATCATTATTGTCAAAAAGATTTTCCAATGGGACCAAGCCTTTGGGAATAATGTTATTTTTCAGTTGCACTATATCTCTTCCAACAATATGATTCTGAAAAAGGTCATTTTTGTTGAACACAACTGCTTCTTCATTCACTCCACTACAACACTCATCATCAATATTTACATTAGCAAATTCATCACTCATCTGAAGGAATCTTTCTACCTGTTTGTCATCTTCAAATACTTGCCAATATTTAATGTTATCAGGTACTGCTGGTCTATGTTTGACTTCAATTTCATACTTTTTATTTTGAAAAATTGGAATTTTGAAAACTAAAGCTGAAGTAGCCAAAGAATTTGCAATTTGATTCCCCCCCAACGATTCACTGACAAATTGTATTATGAAAACTTTTCAAGAAGATCAGGCACTAAATTATTATATGCTCTCAATCTAAGATGCTTGGACTGATATATACCCTTTACCTGGTTAATGAAAAGCTCAAAATCCCCATGTACAAGTATCCTTCTAGCACCCAATTCTTTTAAAGTCTTCAATCCCAAAGTGCCTCATATTCGGCCATATTATTGTTACAATCGAAAGTGAGCTTGTAAGAACAGATTTTTGTACCCATCTTGGGAGGGTTAATCCACACACCAACATGTCCATTTGTAAAGTTCCTTTCAACTTTGCAGCCTAAGATCTAGATAACAACATGCCAAATTTCAGAGGGATGTCTGCAACCACCACGTCCATGATTAGATTTTTCGATGGGATTTGAGGCAATGATACGACCAGATATTTTATCAAACTTAAGCATTTCACCTCCCTTGAGTCAAAAGAGAAAATATCCTTATAAGGTCTTGTAATGTCTAGGCCCAAATCATCCATGACCACCTTGGGCATGAGATTTCTTGATGCTCCTGAATCTAACATGGCATTATGTAAGGTCATGCCATGAATTTTAAGGCTAACATAGAAAGGAGGAACGTCATCAACATCGCCACTCTCTTCCACACGCGGGCCAAACAAGATAGCAGGGTGATCATCTTATATGTTCAAGGTGTCAGGGGATTCTTCCATTTTTAGCATTTTAATGATCTTATTTCTATATTCTCCATTCTTGATCAACTCATTAAACATAACAAAATTTTTGATTTTAGCCATTTCTCTTTCAAAATCAAAAGGAGACGAAGCTTTTTCTACCTCTTTGATGACCGTTTCCTTTCTTGCCTCAAGTATATTCTTTGGGGGTTCTTCTTTTGATTTTCCTTTCTCCATTGCATCCCTTACTGAATTATATTTCTTCGGTTGGCTTGAAGAAGGGGTATTTTTCTGAAGTTCCCTTGTAGGATTCACCTTTGGAAGATTTGCATGCGCCTTTTTACTTCTGAGGTTATACTGCTTCTACAGCTGCATAATAGCATTGTGGTATCCTTTCCTAAACTCTTCTATTTCCGACGACAACATATCATCATTTTCTTGCATAAACTCATCATGTGCATTCATAAATTGATCATGTTCTCCTTTGGTTAAGAACACATTTGTTTCTGTATCGTCACAACAATGCATATGGTATTCGATTATTTGATCAAAATATTCGTTTGCATAGTTTTTTTGGAAAGGAGGTTTTATTTGTTGATCACCTTGATCCCTCTGGTCTCTTTTCCTGATCTGTGGAATTGGGGCTCTTCTAAATTTTTTATTTATGGGTTGAAAAACAGTTTGATCCCTGGTGGCAGGCTTATTTTCCACGGACATCCTTTCCATGAGTCTTTCCATAGTCTTCATCATCAAGTCAAATTTATCGTCTGATGATTGAGACGTAGAGGGCTGTGCTTCCCCTTGGACCTTCTTCACACTTATGTCAAGATTATGTTTGATCTTCCCTGATGCCATAAGATTTACTTCTACTTCAATTGTGTCACTCATCATATCATCTAATGTATTGGATCTTATTTCTCTGAACAACAAGGCAAAGTCACTGTCAAAAGAATCAACATATCAAAGTTGGGAATCTCTAGGAGGAGGTTTGAATTCTGTGGGAATTCAGTTATAAACTTTCATAAATTTGGCTGATAACTCTTGTACTATTTCATTTGGTGATGTTTTTATATTATTGTACATAGTTAGTAACTGAAGAGGATTCTTTTTATCGCCCCACCTGGGAAGAAACAATGTTTCAAAAGATGCAAAATTAGGGATACTCGCTGCTGGAAGAGATTTGAACCATTTTCGGACCTCACCTGAGAGACTTCATGCAAACAATCTCATTTTACATCCTCATAATCTACCTCTTCCAGGTCGACAAAGTCATTAAACCAATCGAAGTGTTTTTGAGCTGAAGCATTCCCTTCAACATCATATAAATTAATTCTCTGATTATAATTCTGAGGAAAATCATGTAATTGGGAAGGCAAGGTGAGAGGGGCGAATATGGCGGCCATGAATCTAGGAGGAATTTGAACTGGTTGAATAGTATAGTGGGAATTGCAGTGGCTTGAGGGGGGTTGGTTGGTATCAAAGGTTGGAACTTTTTCTCATCGAAGATGATTTCATTCAAATAAGATTATGATCTGGACCTGAACATGGTTTTTTCATATAATAGATCGAAGTCAAGCTCGTCAATGCTTTTTACCCCATATTTAGGTATAGATAGGTTCCTGTCAAGGTAACATACTGCGTCCGTTATCCTTTCCTTTATTTTGTGTAGAAGTTTTTCAGGATCAGACACAGATGTTGCAGGCTCTAGATTAGGGTTCACTCTAGTGTAAAATTTCTTAGGAGCCAGGATTTCTGATTCATACTACTTTACGCCATTGATCTTATTCAATGAAGTCGCCAGGGTAAGATAAGTTTCAACAAATACAGGTATCTGATTCACTGTTACCCTCAAGAATCAAATCTACAACTTTAGTCGTCTTTTCCCAGGGAAAGTTTTCAATTCTGTCCCTGATAAGGACGCCAAAATGTTAGCACTTGGTAAATTGTTGGGCTAAAGAGAACGATCTACCAAGGTAACCTACAAAGGAACTTTAAGACTGGAAACTAGCCTTTCCAATCTAGAGAGGGCTCTCTCTGAGACCTAGTCTCTGATAGATAATAACTTTGGATTTACGGGTAGATTTAGATGCTTGATAAAGTTTTTTCTAGTTTTGTTGGCAAGGAAGTATAGTAATTTTGGGCTATGGTGTCAACCCCCTGAAAATAAGAGAAATTAATGACTCGTAAATGAATATTTGAGAGGAAAAAGGCTAAATAGGTAATGGTTTTTCAGTTTCAATGTTGTTGTGTATGGCGAAAGAAAGGAGAAACATAAAGCAAATCAGAGCACCATTAGAGATGAATTTCGACCTAACTTAGAAGAAAACAGAGAGTTTAAATGGTTGAGTCTAAAGCACCACGAGATGAATTTTAAACCCTTTAAATATTTCCAATTTAAACGAATGAACATACATGAATTTGCAAGAAACAATAAGTACATACAAAGATAGGATCACAATACATCAAACCACCACCACTGGAATCTTTTCATCAAAAGCTTCAGTACCTTTGCATTTATATTTCCTTTAGATTCATAAAGTTACATTCAAGAGTGCCATGTCTAAACTACTTTTCCAACCCATCTTACATAAAAAATATCCAATATATAGAAAACTAATTCCCTCCTGGGATGCTATGTTCAAACTACTTCCCCCTAGAATCCTGGTTTCGGTTACTCTTCCCCTAGACAACCTTTTCAACAAAATTTACTAAAAATAGAAACTCGACTGCACCCAATCATACCATAATCGACATATTTGTTTCAATCATCTGGTCATGAGTAAGATTCGACCATCTGGTTGTGATAAATCAATGTTTTCTTCCAACGGGTGCCTGAGTAATCATGCGTACTGCTGGAAACTCTGTCACCTTTATATAGCGAACTCTAGTTGCTGCTGCGTGATCACTGGCTATAGCATGCAGGTGGAAAGTTTGCGTAGCGGATGTCCATTTTTGGTCACTCCTGCAACTCCAGGTGGCAACAACGGCTGAGGACCATGCATATCTTTCAAAACTTGCATGCGTTTCATTAATACCTGCCCTTCTCATTAGGTAATCTTACAATGTTTGCGCAACGAATATTCACTATGGAGGTTCTACGCCAGACTTCTTGTTAACTTAAGAAATAAGGATATGTACGGAGAAAGATTCCATTCCACGATCCAAAAAGACAAAAATGGGGCTCCCTTACTCATGCCTCCGACGTCACCTGCAACCTTAAATCTCTGATTGTTTTTCTTAAAGACCATTTCCGTTTGTTCAAACTCTTCACCTGTCTCAACAAAACCACGTTTATTTTTAGTTTTTATTGAGCACTGGAGAGAGATTCACATGTATTATCAATAGCTGGTCTACACTCTTTGAAATTTTCTATGATTTTTTCATTTGACATCCTCTGTTCTTCCCTAAGCTCAATGATTACATCTTGGGCCTCTCCGAGCTGTTTTTTAAGCCAATTTACATTCCTTTATCTCGCTGTGGGTGAGGTAGGGGGTAAATGACCTTCTCGACTCTATGATGCTGGTGTTTCAATAATCCCTTCTTTCAATTGTCTTCTCAACTCTCTGCTTTCTTGATAAATTTGGGCAATAACGTGTTGCGCTTGCTTTAGTTGCTGCTTCATTTCCTGAGCATTCACATTCTCCTCACCTAAATCCTCCTGTCTTTCATCAATTCCCTCGTTTACACCTTCAACAAGATCTAACTGAACGATGTGCATGGGAAATATCTTGGAAGAGGACTTGGTGCACGATTTACTGGGAGCTTGGATCTCCTCAGTTTTATCAATCACTCTTGACCTACTTTTCTTCTAGGATGTTGGCTGACTGAATGACGAGTCTTCTATTTATTTCCCTTTTCTTTTTCCAGTAACATCTTCCTTTCTCGCCTCTGAATTATGAAGCACTGATTCCTTTGTAGATAGAAGAATGTCTCCTTTGGGGTCTCTAGGAATGTTAGCCGAAATCATAAAAGAATCCCAGTCCTTGTTTAAAGGTCTCAATTCTTCAACCACTAACATCTTAATTAATGAAAAATGGAATAAATTTTTCCCCAGGTGATCAACCTTGCCCTGGACACTGTCCGCCATATTTCCTAGGCTCTCACACAAGAAAAAAGGTAAGTTCAAGGGATTTTTCCCTTTGAAGTGCATCAGGAACCTGATGTGGTATGGATACACCTTGTCGAATCTTCCTTCATAGGTGATACTGGCTCCAGGAGATACTGACTTGGAATGTCGTCTCCAATTTTCTGATTTCGACATTCAGGCTTGATGAAATCCATATAACATGAAATTTCTAAAGGCATGCCTTTAAACCATTTTTCTTCGTGCGAAGGGATCTCCGTCGTAGCTGGAAATTTTTCCTCCATCACTCGGAAAGTGATTCCCGTAATTGTCTCGCTGACCCCAGTAAAATTGAGGGCGATCTGCTCAGCTAGTTTCACATTATATCCTTGGATCCTTTCGCAAAAACGCATACATCCAGTTTGTTCAAAAGACTCCCTGATCATCAGGTCTTCATTTATCAACTCCAAATCCTTAGGTTCAAACCTCACGGCCCTGCCACTTCTCGCCTTTTTTCTTATGCTTTGGGAAACTGTCATGATGTTGGTATATATTTATTTCACGCGCACAATAATGAATTGTGATACCCTCTCCGTGTGGCAAATAAGAATGACGAACTTTGCAGAGACTGCAAGAAAATACAATAACAAAAAATTTTGCGCGAAAAACAAAATCAACCACAGAAATTCCTGGCGTGCCAGTAAAGCGCGACGAAAAATTTCGACGTAGTGGGGAAACTCGACGCGGTACCAAACAACAACGTGAGACTTGATGCGGTAGGTAATTGTGAGGGAAAATTACGACACAGTGGAAAGGTCGACGCGACAGTAAATCACGATGGAAAAATTCAACGCAGTGGGGAAACTAGGCGCGGTAGCAAACAACACTGGGAGACTTGGCGTGAGATGAAAAATTTCGACGCAGTGGGAAAACTCGACACGACAGTAGGAAATTCAAAAGGAAGAAGGCTGACTGTGAGAAGAAACAAATTGTCCAAAAATCTAGTTTGCAGCGAGCTCCAAAAGACTTTAAGCAATGGCTGAAAACAACATAGGAGATGTAGCAAAATCAACACAACAGACTTACATGATGACTAGCAACAAATAAATTTTACGCAGGGAAGGGCACCAGAGCTTGCTGAAAAAACTACAGATGACACACAAACTCTGAAAGTGAAGGAAATGCATGAAGGGTGACTAATATTTATGCTTGAATGGATACTGAATGAAATCGTGGAAAACGACAGTAAATCCATGGCGACGAGAAGTTAGAAAGAAGGTTGAATATTTGTGCAACAAACTCGTGCAACGGGTACACTTTTGAAGTGTGCAAAGTACAAATGATAGGAGTGCCATGATTGTTTACTTTTCTGACTTCATGATTAGGGAATGATGCTCATAATATCTTTGGATGTGACCTTTATCTTAACCACTTGACTTTATTTTGGTACGTTATTTCCACCTTTTCGACATGACTTGAGACTTAGGGAAATAGACCCTTATGATTTAAACGTGGTGAACCTTACACCCCTTTAACCAACTTATGGCCAGACCCGTCACTCGATGATTTCAAACCACTCTTTATTTGTTCACTGACCTTATAAAATTTCATGTATAATTGTATGAGTTTTAATATTTTTGAAGGTAATACTATTCTATATGGATAGTACATGTCATTCCATTTCCGGTGGTATGTGGAACATCACATAACTCCTCACTGTTAGAGAGTTATGACCATGAGAAGTTGGAGAACCCAGGTTTGGGTAATGGACCCAAGTTTTTTTGATGTATAATAGTATGAGTTTTGATATATTTTCAGGTAATACTATTCTATATGGATAGTACATGTCATGCCATTTCTGGTGGTATGTGGAATGTCACATAACTCCTCACGGTTTGAGAGTTATGGCCTTACGAAGTTGGATGACCCTCATATGTTGGCTTGAAGCACCAAAAGGTCAAAGAAGTCAAAGAGCTTGCAAAGAAGAAATGATTATTTAAATGATAAAGTTAAGTGACAAAGTCAAGAAGGATTATTTAAGTAATAAAGTGAAGTGACAAAATCAAAGAAGATTATTTAAATGATAAAGTGAGGTGACAAAGTCAAGGAGGAATATTTAAATGATAAAGTAATGGAGAACTTTCTAATTATGGAAAGTGGTTAACCTTAAAAATG
>ML782165.1:16325-29430 GCA_009831015.1 Picea engelmannii
CAGTCTCTACTACATCCCAAACATCAGCACCCAAGGCCATTAAGTATGTTCTCATTCTAATCTTCCAGAAGGAAAAATTTGTTCCATCAAACAGAGGGGGCTTAGAGGCTGAAGTCCCTTCATGACTTGTCATGTTTAAGCTTGCAGATCTAACTTTGAATAAAAGGAACTCGCTCTGATATCAATTGTTGAAATTACTAAAACAACTGAGAGGGGGGGTGAATCAGTTGTTATTGAGATTAAACAATGTTAAGTCTATTAAAAACATTATTAATATTTCTTCAGCTGATCATAAACAATATGCATCATATGGACAGTAAAATAAAAGAGCATCAGTCACACATAAGGTATACACAGAGACAGTTTTTCACGAGGAAACCCATAAAGGGAGAAAACCTCTTCTTCTTCAAAATGATAGGCAGTCTTTTAAGTTTTGTACATCATCTATAATTGAGCACCAACTCAATGTGAGGTTGCTACCTCTATTTTACAAGCTGCAACTTGTTTGAGAGCACCAACTCTCTGGTTTCTCTAGCACCCACTAGAAGGTAGCACCAACTTGATGGAAGCATCAACTTCCTAAATGTTCCAGCACCAACTGGATGGAAGCACCAACTTCCAGTTACACAGGCTCCAACCTGTATAACAGAGAACACTTGTTCTCCCTTGCACCACCCTGCCACCCTGGTTTCTCTGGCTGCGACCAGATGGAAGCGACAACTTCCTGTGTTCAAGTTCTCACTTGAACCTCTGAGGACAACAGTCCTCCCAAGCACCTCCCAACAATTCTAGATATGAATAAATAAATAACCAGTCAACTACTCAAATAAATCAATTCTTACCAATCTTTCTTTGTTCTGTAAATCTGGTCTTTTACTAACTGTTCTTCTCTTCTTCTCTTCCGTTGTTTTTTCAGCAGGTCTGCTCTGCATTAACTTGTTCTATCATTCTTCTCTCCTTACACTTCTCTTCATCATCTATTACTCTTCTTTGAGTCTCATCTCATTCTTTGCATATTATCCATCTCACCCTGCACATTCTATGATCTTCGTTTCTTACTGTTTCATTCATTTTCTCATACAGAACAGCCAACCACACGCTGTCTGTCTCATTTTCTTTTATACACACCCACGATGGTTCAACTTCCCATCTCCTTTGGTAAAAGGAAGACAACTGTCCAAGCAAATGAAACGCCAACTGAAATGCTAACTGATTTGCAATCATGAGTCCATTTTGCTAACATATTTGTAACTGGGGAGTTAGCTCTGAGGGAGAACAATAACCTTCTGATCATATTCGAATTTATCTGCTCCGTTTAATGAACTTTATTGACATTGCCTTTAAATCAGGTTTCAACAATACTATGTTGAGTGTCTTGACACTTCATTCCATGATTTTCGAAGTTTCGATACAGATCTTTTCTGCGCTAGCTCCTTCCCCAACATGACTATGGTCATAACCAAGCACCTATGCAAAAATCACTTTTGCGATCTCTTATTTCGTGAATTTTAACACTATGCTTTATTGGCCCCAAGTCAGTGAAATTTCGTCGCTTGCCACATGTCCTGTGATTCGACGATCCAAATTTGATCTTGATTCAATGGATATGATTGAATTGGGATTTCGCATATCGCGATTTTGACATCCTTGTTGCATTGTTTTCTTTGCCTCTCCATTTCCCGATTCGCGAAACTCTGATATGGTATTAGATCAACGGTCTAGATCTGATCTTGATTTAATGGCTCAGATTACGTCGCGATTTCTCATATCGTGATTTCGGGATTCTTGTGATTGTTTCTTATCTCTCCATGTCACGATTCTCAAAACTCTAATATGAGGTTGGATCAATGGTCCAAATCTGATCTTGATTCAACAGTTGCGATTGAATCGCGATTTCGCAATTCTTGTTGCATTGTTTCTTGTCTCTCCATGTCGCGATTCGCGAAACTCCGATATGAGGTTGGATCAACGGTCCAGATCTGATCGTGATTTAATGGTTGCGATTGAATCCCAATTCTGCATATCGTGATTTCAGAATTTTGGATGCCCACTTCTCCTTGTACTTTAATAAATGTGCAGGTTCTCCTTGATCCAACGATGGCCGGGTCCTGCGCTTGGATATAACATCTTAGATATGTCCTCTTCAGTGCTCTTCTTGTCTGCATTTAGATCTGATGGCCCTCGTTCTTTTGAGAATTTTGAATGGGATCCAACGATCAGAAATGATTCTCAAACTTTACGAGCCTTCGATCATTCGATCAATGTTGTGTTTCCTTCGATCATTCGATCTTCCTAAACTTATCTTCTGTTTTCCTATCTGTTACAAACTTCCTGTACTCATGCTACTTGCCATCAATGACAAGCATTCGATGTCAATTAAATATTTTCCAACAGTCTTTTCTCTTCCCTGATTATCACCGCACCGCTTATAATAGCTATTGTACTCAAGCCATCATCACTACTGTACTTTCCATCAATGACAAGTATACGCTGCCTGTAAACCATGCCAACAATCCTCTGTACATTCTTCCTGTACTTATGCCATTTGTTGTCTGTTAAATATTTGCCAACAATCTCCCCCTTTGGCATTGATGGCAATACAAGCACCCACATGCATTCGGACTTAACTCTCCAGCACCCGCATGCATTCAGACTTAACTCTCCTCCCGAACTCTTTTCTCCCCCTTTGACATCAATGTCAAAGAAGAAACATTCTTCCCCTGATCTTGTTGCAAAAAATACTCCCCCTGTCAACTATAAGCACCTTGAAAATGCACCAGATATTCAATAAGTACTCCCCCTGACAAGGTGAACAGATTAGACACAAGAATTTATAACCCCCAATTTTTGACGAAGATATCCAAAAGGGGTTGTTGCTAATGGTTTAGTAAAGACATCAGCAATCTGTTCTTTGGAAGGAATATAATTCAACTGAACAATTCTGTTTGTCACATGTTCTCTGAGAAAATGGTACTTTATTGGAATATGCTTGGTCTTGGAATGAAGAACAGGATTCTTGGAGACACTAATGGCACTGGTGTTATCACAATGAATTGGAATAGGATCAGTGTAGGTTACCTTTAGATCTGCAAGATTTTGTGTCATCCATAAGATTTGTGTGCAACAAGTAGTAGCAGCAATGTATTCTGCCTCTGTAGTGGATAATGAAATGGATCCTTGCTTTTTACTAAGCCATGCAACTAATGAGTCACCCATAAAGAATGCTCCTCCACTGGTGCTTCTTCTATCATCAACACAGTTTGCCCAGTCTGCATCTGAATAAGGAGTTAACTGGAAATTCTAATTTCTAGGATACCACAGACCATAAGTCATTGTTCCCTTCAAATATTTAAATATCCTTTTGACAGCTACCAAATGAATTTCTTTAGGATCATACATAAAACGACCTACCATTCCAACAACTTGCATTATATCAGGACAGGATGTTGTGATGTATAGAAGACTACCTATCATAGAGCGATATGTCCTTTGATCAACATCTGGTGAGATATCATCTTTACTCAACTTACAACCAACCACCATAGGTGTGCTAACTATAGAGGAATCTTCCATCTGAAATTTTTTCAACATCTCTTTCAAATATTTTCCTTGAGAAATAAAAATTTCTGCAGAGCTTTGTTTTACTTGTAGTCCAAGAAAATATGACAGTTCTCCTATCATGGACATTTCAAATTTTGTTTGCATAGAATTAGAAAACCACTAGACAAATGATTCATTAGTACAGCCAAAAATAATATCATCTACATAAACCAAAACAACTAGTAAATTATCACCTTCAGACTTAATGTAAAGGTTACTGTCAACAATACCTTTCTTGAACCCTTTTTCTTGTAGAAATTTGTCCAGTCTATAATACCAAGCTCGTGGTGCTTGTTTTAGTCCATATAAGGCATTGTTTAGCTTACAAACATAATTAGGATTATCTGTCAAAGAGAATCCTTCAGGTTGCTCCATATATACTTCTTCCTCTAGATCTCCATTAAGAAATGTTGGCTTAGCATCCATCTAATAAACTTTGAAGTTCTTATGACATGAATAAGCCAGAAACATTTTGATAGCTTCCAATCTTGCCACTGGTGCAAAAGTTTCATCAAAGTCCTGACCTTCAACTTGTGCATATCCTTTACAGACCAATCTGGCTTTATTCCTAACAACTTGTCCTTTTTCATTCATTTTATTCTTGAATACCCATTTGGAACCTATTACATTCTTATCTTCAGGTCTAGGGACAAGCTCCCAAGTATTGTTCTTCTCAATCTGATCAAGCTCTTCATTCATTGCTCTAATCAATTATCTTCCTGGCTAGCTTCCTCAAAATTTCCAGGTTCAGTCATGGATAAGAAGGAAACATGAGATTATTCTGAGTCTTTAATCAATTTCCTTCTTGTCTGAACTCCTTCATTTATATCCCCAATTATATGATTTTGAGGATGTTTTTTTCTAATAATTCTGTGAGGTGATTTTGCTTATTTCTGCTTATTTATGTTAGTTTGAATATTCGTATCTTCATTTGATCTAGACTCTTCTCTTTCTGATCCTTGGACCTGTTCATCTTCATCTTCAACTGTATCTTCTATTCTTGGTTCAACACTGCTTACATTTATGACTGGGATTTCTTCATCAACTTTTATATCTATACAATCAACTAGTTTGTGCAGTCTCTTATTGTAGCATATGTACCCTTTACTATTTGTAGCATAGCCCAAGAAGATACCTTCATCATCCCGGTCATCATATTTTCCAATATTTTCATCATTATTCTTCATATAACATTTACTCCTGAAAACTTTAAAATGCTTGATTGAAGCAGGTTTTCCAAACCAAAGTTCATAAGGGGTCTTGTCACTGTGTGGTCTGAGATGAGCTTTGTTAATTATATGAACATCTATATGAATTGCTTCCGCCCAATATGTCTGAGGTATTTTCCTTTCATTCATCATTGAACTTGCCATTTGTTGTACTATCCTATTCTGCCTCTCAACAACTCCATTTTGCTGTGGAGTCCTTGGAATTGTGTACTCTCTTTTGATCCCATGATTATCATAGAACTCTTTGACCTTCCCTGAACTGAACTCTCCTCCTCTATCATACCTTACTGCCTTTAATCTTTTTCCTGTTTGATTCTCAGTCAGAGCCTTAAATACTTTGAATTTTTCAATTGCTTCAGATTTTTCTTTCAAAAAGGCAACCCAAGTTAGTCAAGAATAATCATCAATAATCAACATAAAGTAAATTTCTTTTCCTGTCCCTTCTTTCCTTGATGGACCACAAAGATCCATATGTACTAAATGGAGAGTTTTTTTTGTTGAGGGAAAGTTTTTAGATTTGAACTGAGTGTGAGTAGGCTTTCCTATCTGATAGGATTTACAAACAGAGTCATATGGTTTTGATATCTTCGGAAGATCTTTTACTGCCCCATTGTTTCTGAGTTTGATTATGTGATCAAATTTTAGATGACCAAGTCTCCTATGATAACAAGTTTAGAAGTTTCAAATCTTCTACAAGCAACACATCTTGCGCTTTTCTTTTTCCGTTACACAAATTGACAATTCCTTTACCTTTTATCTTTCCAGGTGCATCATTTCCAAAAGTTACATTCCCTGATTTGCTATCACTTAGAGTTAGAAACTTACTTCTGCCTCCAGTCATGTGTTTGGGGCATCCACTGTCAATATACCATGGATTCTTTTTCCTTTGGACTGATAGCACTAGTCCACACTTTTCATCTACTTTCTTCTTCTAGATTTTAACATTTTTAGTAGTGGAGATCGAATCTAAATTGTATTTCCTTAAGTGACAGTCTATAGCTTTATGACCATAATTATGACAGTTGTAACATTTTGGTTCACTGAATAATAGATCATAACGATTTTTATGCACATATCTGTTGTTGTGTTTCACCTGTGTCCTTCTCCCAGTCATCACATGATTTATAATCTGTGATTGTTTGTTGCTTGGCTGTCTCAATCTTTGCTGTGGAAGATAGTTATTCATTGAATATCTTGATTGTTCATATCTAAATCTTAAAGAACAATTTATATCTTTGTGACCAAAATTAGAGCAGAGGAAACAATAACCATAGAAAAAATCTTTGTACCTTGAAAAAATATGTCTTCTTTGAAAGACAACTATCCAAGCAACTGAAACGCCAAATGAAACGCTAACTGATTTGCAATCATGAGTCCGTTTTGCTAACAGATTCATAATTGGGGAGTTAACTCTGAGGGAGAATAGTAACCTTCCAATTATATTCCAATTTATCTGCTCCGTTGGATGAACTTTATTGACATTGCCTTTAAATCGAGTTTCGACATTTTGGCAATCCTGTGCTGAGCGTCTCGACAATTCATTCTGCGATTTCCAAAGTTCCGATACAGATATTTTCTACGCTAGATCCTTCCCCAACATGACTATGGTCATAACCAAGCACCTATGCAAAAAGCGCTTTTGCGATCTCTTATTTCATGAATTTTAACACTATGCTTCGTTGACCCCAGGTCAGTGAAATTTCGATCGCTTGCTACATGTCCTATGATTCGACGATCCAGATTTGATCTTGATTCAACGGATTCGATTGAATCGGGATTTTGCATATCACAATTTTGACATCCTTGTTGCATTGTTTTCTTTGCCTCTCCATATCCTGATTCGTGAAACTCCGATATTGTATTAGATCAACGGTCCAAATCTGATCTAGATTTAACGGCTCAGATTACGTCGTGATTTCAGGATTCTTGTGATTGTTTCTTGTCTCTCCATGTCGTGATTCACAAAACTCCGATATGAGGTTAGATCAACGGTCCATATTTGATCTTGATTCAACGGTTGTGATTGAATCATGATTTCGCAATTCTTGTTGCATTGTTTCTTGTCTCTCCATGTCGCGATTCGTGAAACTCTGATATGAGGTTGGATCAATGGTCCAGATCTGATCGTGATTTAACAGCTGTGATTGAATCGTGATTCTGCATATCGTGATTTCAGAATTTTGTACGCCCACTTCTCCTTGTACTTTAATGAATGTGCAGGTTCTCCTTGATCCAACGATGGTTGGGTCCTGCGCTTGGATCTAACGTCTTAGATTTGTCCTCCTCTTCAGTGCTCTTCTTGTCTACATTCAGATCTGACGGCCCTCGTTCTTTCGGGAATTTTGAATGGGATCCAACGATCAGAAATGCTTCTCAAAATTTACGAGCCTTCGATCATTCGATCTTCCTGAACTTATCTTTTGTTTTCCTATCTTTTACAAACATCTTGTACTCATGCTACTTGCCATCAATGACAAGCATTCGATGTCAGTTAAATATTTTTCATTAGCTGTCTGTTAAATATTTGCCAACAGTCTTTTCTCTTCCCCGATTATCACTACACCGCTGATCATCGCTGTTGTACTCAAGCCATCATCACTACTGTACTTTCCATCAATGACAAGTATACGTTGCTTGTAAAACATGACAACAATCCTCTGTACATTCTTCCTGTACTCATTCCATTCGCTATCTATTAAATATTTGCCAACACATTATTGTGTCATTCATATGTTCAAGAGTGGTCCAAACAAGCTCTCCATTGATTCGGCCCTCTGTAGTTGTCTATTCGTACCACTGTAGTTGTCCATTCTTACCACGTTGGCCTTCCTTGTGTTCGTTTCAAATCATATTCGTACTTTGTCTTGTCCTCAAAATCTGTTATTTATTTCGTGTCATTGATGGGGGATACATCAAGGCCCTCCTATGACGAGTCCTTTTTCGTCGACTCCAACTCATTATCCTAGAATAATACTTAGAAATCATTTATTACCTTAGAACCTGCATGCCTTAATGGCAGGTATCTTCTCTTTCGATAGTGGATTCACATCATTGGTCCCTGATCGAGAGATTCCACTGAATGTTCAACTTCAACTCATTTATTCACATTTGTTTGGATTGTACTTAGGTACCTTAGGATTCATTGACATCAATGGTGATTTTCCTTTCACTTATTAATGGTTTTCATCAATGACCGGTAATTGAGTGGTTTCTACCATGTTCAACTTCGACACATGTAATCACATGTTTAGATTCATACTTTTCAGACAACGGGATTGAAGATCCTGGGTCTTATCTTTTGGCCCAGGCTACGCTGGAGTATTTATGATTTGTATTGACACATGGATCCACTTTGTATGTCACATGGCTATGTCCTAATCTGCATCTTCTAAACACATAGATCCACAGTGTATTCCTGGTGGCTATGTGGTATTTTGGCAACATGGATCCATAGTGTACGATTGGTGTCCATAGCCTACATTTATGATTTCATTCACTTGTGGTCTAAGCATGGGAATGCCTACCTCATAAATGGTATTATATTCTATATATGCTTGATTGTTTGCAGGTTTCTGATTAGGTGTGATCCTTGTTTCTGACACACACACACACACATTTTACAAAGTATTTCGGCTATCATGAGTTCCAGCCTCATACTTTGGGGGGCATTCTGTTACACATTATTTTGGTCACTCTGGTGATGTCTCTACATTTATGTGTTCAGGCTCTCATAAGGACTTTTTTCTTGAGAAAAGTGACTGTTGTCTTCTTCTACAAAACATATTTTTAATATGAGTTCGCAGGTTGACTATGTTGTAGGGTGCGAGAATATCGATTCTCACAGTCAACCCTATACCTAGCCTGCGAGGTTTTCGCAGTCTGCTCTATAGGTAGGGTGAGAACCTGTTTTGAAGATTGAAAGGAAGAGGAAGTTACGAAGGTTCTAGAAGAGTATCTTCTAGAAAATGAGTTGGCATTTGCATGGTTGGCATCCTACTGACTTCTTAGATTTAGTGGGATCATTCCCATCCCTTTAGGCATGTCCCCTTCTCCTATATAATGAAGGGCTTCTCAAGGAAGAGGTTAAACAAGATTGAATGGAGAATTGATGAAAGAATTGTGTGAAGAACCCTGTTTGGATTAAATCTTGAAAACTCTATTTGTCTATCAAGTTATACTGGATCTTCTTCATGCAAGTGTAGAGAAAGTGTGTGTGTTGGAACCAAGGACCACTGAAAGGAATCTTGTGACATCAAGGCGATCTGGTTGTATCTTCTACTTTCATTTAATATCATACAGTGGCATGTCCCTTTCCCATAAAATCACTCTTATTTTATTGCATACCTCCTTGATCATATGCATAGGTTGACATTGAATATACTTTGCTATCTTCACTTTGGTTGGTTTGTGTTGTTTTGGACTTGATCTCACAAGAGCACCAGAGTGAAGTAGGAACAACAGAGACCTAAGGAAGCAATATAAAGGTATGTCACTCATTCCTTCTCGGTAGTAGATTCAATGATTGCAACTTAGAGAAAGAGTCATGTCCTGTCTTGTTTTGTTCTAGATCCAGGTAGATCTAGGGAGATCTAATAGTGTTCGCATATACCGATTTATCTTGTAACACTAGTCTAAAACAAGTGTTCTCGGTAAAACAGTCATAACTTATTCCTAGCTAGAGAATCCAAATTGAGTGAGACCAGTTGCATTGGATAGTGGAAAATTTTCAATATCTCAAGTACAAATGTCAGAATTTTATATCAATTATTCTGTGTGGGGAACACTATACAAGTGAGATCTCTTGGAAAGGACAAAAATCAGCAAGGTGTGGAGAAATTACCATAAATTCCACTTGGCACATCCAATTTTGGTCAAACCCGTGGAATTGGAGAAAAGAAATTTCAGATTACTATGGGTCGAAACTACAGAGTTAGAAGGATTGAAATTTTAGAGATACACCAGAAGAAAGGTTAGCCAAGAGGAGAAACTCCAAATTAAGGTTTTTAAAGGTACATAATTTACAATTGACATAATTATTTTTGGAATATTTGTTTCGGGTGATTTAAAATTTGTGATATATATAGAATAGAGGAGTATTATTATTATTATTACTCCGCATGCATTCCAAAAAGGTGACAACACCTATTAAACCTCTAGAATTTTCATCTATGACTCAAGAAGAAAATGAGGACACACAAAATAGGTTGTCCAAATTGGAGGAACAAATTCAGATTGTGAGTGAAAAGTCTAATAATTGGGTAAAATCACAAAGGCAAATTCAAGGGAATATGGTTAGCATGGAAAAAAATACAGAGGGAATAAAAAACAAGATGGATGATATGGAAAATAAGATGGAAGAAATTAAGAATGACATAAAAAAAGAAATACAAAATTCCATGAAGGAAATGAAAAATATGTCTTCCCTAACATCTCAAGCTATAGATGGGAGATTCCCTAAAGGAGAAATCAAAATGGAATGGACTCATGAAAATAAAGGTAGTACTCATGTTGAACAAACTACCAATAATAATCCATTTAGTGAATCTAACTCCAATTGTTTAGTTAATTTTTGTGGGGGTCCTAAATTCAACTTTCCCAAAATTGAATTAAAGAAGTTTGATTATACATAGGTATTTACTTGGGTGAACCAAATAGAGAAATATTTTGAACTGCATAATATTATGGATGATAAGAAAATTATTCACATAGCGACCTTGAACTTTGAGATAAAACCATATCAATAGTATCAATGGATAGTGGAAAGGAAGGCCCCTTCATATTACTACATTTGGGGTTTATTTACATGAGACTTAGAAGCACAGCATGGGAAAGTTTGGGAACAAGACTACTTCAGTCAATTGACAATAATCAAATAGTTAGGTGATATTGTAGAATATAATTCAAAATTATTGGTATCGGCCACAAGGGTGGATAACATAAGTTATGAACACTTGATGGAAGCTTACATGGGTGTATTAAAAGAATACATTAAACATGAACTTTTCTTAAGACAACCTACAAGTATAATGGAAGCTATGAAAAATGCTCGTCATATTCATGCAAAAAATAAGGCTACATACAAGTACAACATTGGAGGCAAATATTGTTTTGGGGTTCATAAGAAAAACACATTTCAACCAACAAGGCTGACACCTCAACAAATGGATGAAAGAAGAGAAAAATTATTATGTTTCAATTGTGATAACAAGTACAGTAAAGGGTATAAATACGGTGAGAAGAAATTATTCTACATAGACTGTGAAGAGGAAGAATATAGTTTACCTAAACCAATAAGGTTGACACCTAAACAAATGGATGAAAGAGGAGAAAAAAGAATATGTTTCAATTGTGACAACAAGTACAGTAAGGGGCATAAATGTGGTGAAAATAAATGATTCTACATAGACTGTGAAGAGGAGAAAGATCAATAATTGGAACCATCATAAGAACCAAATCTAGAAGAGACTACTCCAACAATATATTGTCATGCTTTGGCCAGTATCACTACTCCCAAAACCCTCAATATACAAGGATACATCTGTTATAACCCTAAATTGCACCAGACATGCTTACCTGGCATCAGGCCATCTCATTTTCCTTCTTTTCCATGCCACTATTGAACAAATTCTTAAAAAAAAAAACCTTTTGAAGGCATACACACCCTTCTCCACTATTGCATGCGTGTGTATGCTGGCTGACCCACTACAACCTGCGTATACCTAGAAAGCACGAAAAATGGAAAGTTGCAAATGGAACACATAGTTTTGGGTAAGTTAACTAAACCATCTGACTTCCCATAGTCGGTCACTCGACCAAATACCTATCCCTTTATAGCCTATAAAAGAAGGGGTAGGGGTCCCATTTGGAAGGGGGAAGATCATAGCAAAGAAATTATACCCAATTTAGCATTCCCCTTGCCCCATCCTTTTGCAACTATTGTGTGAAGAGAAGCATATATAGAAGTAGTTGGAACACAGTTGAAGAGGATCATAGGACCAGATTCAAGGAGAAGTGGCCGATCTCACTATTGTAAGGTTACTCTTGTGAGATTAATAAAAGAAGTACTTTTCTTGTCCCTCCATATGATATTGTCAATACTTAAATTTGATTATATTTTGATGGAATATCTAACCCATTAGTTTATAGATTATATTCATGTGGAGTTATTTGTTTGTCTTTTATGAATGCAGGTCAACGTTGGGAGGAGAGTTGTAATCAAGGAGCGACCAAGCGTTAAAGGGATCGACATCAAACATGGAAACTAAGGTACAATAACTTGATCTCTTTAACCTTGTATTTGCATATGAATAATGGGGTTTATGATTGGGATGTTGGTAAGAAGTAGGAGACTTTAGGTCATTTTTGCATGCATGATAAAACCCTTAATGCTAGTCCATAGGAGGGATTTCCCACTCACAACAGAATTGGCGACCATACTAGGGAATATCTAGGGTTTTCTGGGGGTACTTGTTGGGTATTTTTTAATTGGTTTTACTACCTTTTTCTGATTTTCTACAAAAGTCTGAGCTAGTAGGGATTCTGGTCTTCCATACCAGTACTCTCTTCTTCCTTGGCCTGACTGTTTTTTATTTTTCCTAGATTCCACAGAGGCATACGTGACCTGTAGAGGGTCTTCCTGCATATACACACACCCTGACTTCATACAGCCCACGTACATACACTAGCTGCTGAAAAATCAGTCACGTGTCTGAGTCCAGATTTTTTTTTCAAAAAGAGGCAGTCATCCTCTCCCTTGTCAGAAGCGATCCTTCATAGGGGTTTTCAGGATCTAGTTCTGGTTTCATTGATTGCATTATGTAGCAAAGGTATAACCTCATATTAGCTTTGTTTTCTCAGGTTTCCTTGCATATTTTTCTGTTAGAGTGAGTTTTTGTACCTTTTAGGGGTTCAGGTTTTCAATACCAGTACTCCCTGCCTAAGCTTAGCTTCTTGTCTTTCTTCTTTTAAGGAAAAACAGGGGCACACGCATTCTGTAGAAGTCCTACACACGTGCATACGTGTCCTATATTTGGGCAGCCCACGTGCATACGCTGGTTGTTGAAGTGATAGTCACGTGTCTGTCTAGAAAAGTTTTGAGAAGGCACTCATCCTTTTCCCTGTCGAGTTTTTACTTCACAGTTTTTTCTTGTGTATTTTTGGTCTTTGTCATAGCAGTTTCAGTCTAGGTTGTGTACTAGCATAGCTTGCTTTTGCATTTAAAATTTTTCTTCCTTTGCTAGGTTTTTTTATGCGATAGTGAGTCGGTCTAATCTGCC
>ML782165.1:29446-43180 GCA_009831015.1 Picea engelmannii
TTTTTTTTTTTTTTAACATTTTTTCTTCATAAAAGAAGAAGACATACAATTTTAAATTTTCTTGTTTTTGAAGCATATTAAAAAAAAACAGAAAATCTTTTTTTTTACTTCTTGGTTTGGTTAAAGAGTTGGTTGTTTGTGTTAATCAATAGGAAAAATATGTTTTCATAAGTTCTTGGTTGATTGACTTAGGACAATAAGTATCTCGTGGTCGAGTGAAAACTTGTTTTGATTTTTTTAGTTAAAAGATCTTAGAAAGAAAAAGTTTGAAAAGTTGGTTAAAGAATTTAATAGAGCAAAACTGAATTTGTCAAGAAGAAGTTATTTTGTTTCCATATTTTTTTTTATATTCTCTTTCGTCTCTCAAAACATCACTAGTTTCAATTTCATAGCCTTTGAATTAAGACAAGCCCAAAAAATTAACGATTAATTAAAATCAACTAGACTTTATGTTTTGTAGGCTCCATCAACTAGTCTAGGCTAGAGCCTTGATTTAGGATTGGAGAGGAAACTCTTCAAGGCTGAAAAAAAAACATAAGATTCTGTGTTAGGGAGTGTCAAAAGTCCAGTATCGTAAAAGTTATCTGGGACCCCCCTCTAACACAGGGGCTAAACACGAGGTCATGTAAGGAAAGGTAGCAGAGATAACCCCTCCAAAGTTGGACCAAACGTAGTGGGGAATGCATATAGAGGGCTTGTCTTGGGATTCAGTTGATTGTATTTGCCTTAGAGCTTCATGGGTCTTGAATCCATTCGAGGACCTCAGTCATCTTCCAAAACACTTTCTTTCGATACCCTTGATAGGTTTTGAGCTTGATACCCTGCTCATTACGGTCCACCTAACTATTGACTGCACCTGCCTGGTGACTGTTTGCACGCTAGCAACCTAGTTGCCTATCTTTCTAGTGACTTAGACAGGTGATTGCGGGGGTATACCATGGTACCTAGGATAGACATCAGGCCATGCTTTGCAGAGTATACCTAGAGGGTGCTTTCGTATTCAAGTTTCACTTGCACCAGTAAGTTTTTCGAGTGTTGGTTGTTGTAACTATTCTTCCAACTAGTTAGTGACTCCTTATTTTATCTCATAGGTACTTTTTCTAGTACGTGATAGTTTTCAAACAATTATAGATTTCCCTAGTGTGTCTTTGATATTCTCACACAGTGGAGGATCAGGAGTTTCACTGGTCGTGAAGGCTTTTGGGCCCATCACCGGTTGACCTCGAACTGCCCCCGCCACCACTAAGCTGAAAATTAGACTAGCAAGCGTCTTTTGAGACAACCAGGTTACAGGACACTGTGCCCAACCCATATTTGAGAGGAGAAATTTTGTTTCTGGAGGAACCAATCATTTCCGACCTCGGAGTAGAGGCTCTTGGTCCTTATAACCCTCCCATCACTGATCTATCAGTGCCCATCGTCGTACAGGTTCTACCTTATAAATTTCTGGTAGTGTCACCAACAACAATGGAAGCAAACACTGCCACTTCTTCAGGGAATACTGATATTTCCTTCAAGAATGTCACTACTAGGGGTGTTCCACCTCCTAACCAGTCATTGTTGCTCCGGACCACCATGGTATCAAATTCTTATACCTCGGGCATCGGTCTGATTCCATCTATGGAGACGATCATTGCTCCGTTTACTCAGAACATGATAGCCTGTACTTTCTTATACAAGATGCCTGGCTTCGGTAAAAGTACTGTACTTTCCTCCTCCACTCTACAAACTTTAGGTTTGGGGGTAGGAAGTTCCAACGCTCCTCCATAAAGATCTATGGGGCGCGCTTTCTCTCCCTTTATCTCTTTCCCTTATGGTGGGGGTAATATACCCCCTTCGTCCCCCTTGCTCGACGGTGTTCCTCAACACTCCACCTGGGGTAATATGTTGATTGGTTCGACACCTTTCTCTTTGTTCGACGCATTTGGTAACAACACTTTCTCGTCAGCTGACTTTTCGGCCAGGGGAAACCTTAGTTATGGACAACCACATCATGTACAGGATACTATTCCTACATAGGGGGAACACTTAGGAATTCCTTCCTCACAAGGATCTTGGAATCCATGGCAGGGACTAGTCCCCTTGCCAGGAATGTCGATCGAGGGAAACCCTTTCCATACCCAGTGGAACCTCGAGCAAGGCCCAATGCCTATACCCATCTGATCGATTGGGGGAAACCCCTCCCAAAATCCTTGGAATGTGATGCTAGCTCAACCTTTTATGTCTTATTACGAGAATGAGCCGATGATGTCTCAACAAGCACCCAATCTGTATGTTGGTCACGGTCATGGTTATTACCAAAGCCTTGGCCAGCAACCTAAACTTTCCTGGCAACCTAGTGCCAGTCAAATCCCAAGCTCCTTTTTCCTCGGCTACAATCCACAACCCAAACTACCGTTTATGGCAATCCTACACTTGCCATATTTGAAAAAGCTCTTAAATGATCCCATCTGTCATAATCCGATTTGGCCTCCTATGTTGACCAAGTTTCCTTCGGATAATCCAAAGTTCGAGGCCAAGCCTAATGAAGATCCTGGTGATCATGTGATTACCTTCCACTTATGGTGCTCATCCAACTCGTTAAGAGATGACTCTGTTCAGTTGTGATAGTTTCAATGCACTCTCATAGGGAATGATGAGAAATGGTACAACGAGCTCGACCACTCACGATACTCTTCCTTCAATGAATTGGCAATGGATTTCTTGAACCATTTCCAATTACCTGTGAGATATGACACCAGCACTGAATTGTTGGCCAATTTCGAGCAGACAAAAGTGGACCATATCTCTGATAATATCCAAGAATGGAGACGTCGAAAGAGTTTGATCAAAGTTCCAGTCCCACCAACATTCTTTCTAGAGTAGTTCCTTAAGTATTTGGTACCTCGGTTATATAAGGACGTCGCAACATCCAGAGTGTTTTCCGAGGAAGACGTGATACTGAGAGCATAAAAACTAGAGCTAATTTACTCTCAGTTTGGTTTACACTATGAAATTTTTCCAGATGCACTGAGGTCAATCCTCGACAAAACCAGGCAAAGGTCTGGACCACATGCTGATGGCATTATTGGTTCAACACAAACCATGCCCGATGATCCATTGTCAAATCAATTACAAAAATTCTCGATACAAGAAACAACGGCTAGCCAAACCACTAGTTCGACTGCTCCCCCTACCCAAAAATCAGATGTGCACAGTGTGCAGATGACAAACCCGAAGGCCACCCAACAGCCTGACAGAAAGAAGAAACAATAGAAAAAGGGTAAGGGTTATAATAAACCCACCGATAATGCTGGTAGGGGAGACACTGAAAAGAAGAAGTCAAAGTATCCTTGTAATATTTGCAAGGAAAACTACTTGACCCATCAGTGCCCTCGGCTTGCAGAGGCCCAAAAGTTATTAGCACATCAACAACCTACCGTGTTAATGAACTTGTTCCCACATGGGAAACATCTAACTCAAGCCTCCTCGAGCGTGGAATAAGGAAGTCAAGGACCCCCTCCGTCTTCAAGTAATCCTTCATCTGCAAATGTGTCTATGATGAAAGGTGATGCGTATATAAAAACTAGAGCACATGATTACGGAAATCTAGACACCTCTGAGAAGGGTAAAGAAGTCGAAAACCCACCTCTTCCTCTTCAGATTGAGAAGACGTTGAGAAAAACAATGACATGCATCCCAAAAGGTGCGTTCAAAAGATATTTTGACAACCCAAATGCAAGGGCCGCCCATAACTACTCTATGGTGGAGGTTTTATCACAAACCCCTTGTGTGATGTTTTCCTTGGAAGTCCTCCAGAGTTGCCATTCCTAGAGAAATTCCCTGTTAACTTCCTTAGTCTCTGTCGAGAATTGTAATCTGGGAATGATCATGCTTGATACCACCGACTTGAAACCTCATCTTCCTTACCATGTCGCCTTTTAGATAGTAGTGGCTTACACCATGAAAATGTTTACTCAGAATGTCTTCTGTACAATGGTGGATGAGGGCACCTCGACATGCATCATGTATTTGATGAGTTGGAAGGCCATCGTCCAACCCATTTTGTCTCTGTCACCTACTCTACTTACAACTTTTGATGGTCATTCTTTCCGACCACATGGGATCATCCTCTCTTTCCCCGTGTAGTTAGGGGGAAAACCCATGTGTGTCGAAGTTGAAGTGGTCGATGTGTCCCTTGACTACAATATTTTGTTAGGAAGGATTTGGACCTATTAAATGGAAGAAATGGTCACGATAGTCTTCCGAGTCTTGTTGTTTCCTCATGAGGGCCGGATTGTGACCATTGATCAGTTATCCTTCTCTCATCCTGACCCTTCATCGAGAGTCTTTATGGTCCCAATGATTGATAACCCTCAGCCTGACATCGTCAATGTAGGGGTTGGTTTGTGCCCATGAATGATGGCTACTTTCGATTACCTTCCTTCGACTGACAATGTCCATTATATGACAGTTGTCCTCAACCAACCTCGAGCTGAAAATTTTCAAATCTTGTCATTTCGCATGACATACTTTCATGATCCGTGGACTCTTCCTTCCCCATATGCTATGATGGAAGGGATAGAGCACCATGGCATGGCCATGCCTTTGTCCATGGTTGAAGTTTCATACTTGATCATTCAACAATCTTCTTCCGACCCCAATCTGACTCTAGCACAAGAGTTAGATACGGTGCTCGAGCCTATTTGGGCCCAAGGTTCCCTTGCTGATACATATTATTTAATCTTAGTCTTGCCTTTAGATGAAGTGGTTATTGAGGCAATGACTAGTCCAGATAAGCACTGGGATGATATTCATCATAGATCTTACATCCTCCCAGAGTTAATACAAATTGAAGCAAGAGAATTCACTCTGACTATGAATGGAGATAAATATTTCCCTATCGATCCTTTGGCAACGCACACGGTTTATGCTGAAGGAAATATAACAACAATAGCTGAAACGATACCTATTGACATCTCCAAAACCCTTGGCATCTTGGAGAATATCTTCATCGGAGTGAACTTTTCCCCCGAGGAGATTCAAATATACACAGATTTATTTAAAGAATTTTGCGACGTGTTTGCCTGGTCTTATGAGGAAATGCTAGACATAGACCCAAGAATTGTCGAACATGAAATCACGAATTATCCTGATGTCAAGATGGTCCGGTAGAAGCTTCGTCTGGTCAATCCTAGGAAAGTAGCAGCTATCAAGGATGAAGTACATAAACTAATTAAAGTTGGTTTCATCTACCCCTTCCAATTGACTCAATGGGTGTCGAATCCCATGCTAGTCAATAAAAAATAGGGTACGATTCGTGTATGCACAGACTTCTGTGATCTGAACAAGGCCTGCCCAAAAGATAATTACCCCACGCCATTTATTGACCAAATAGTCGATGAATATGCAGGATGCGAGGCCTTTTCATTCATGGTTGGTTTTTTGAGATACAATCAGATACGAATCAAACCCGAAGACCAACAAAAAACCGCTTTCATCTGTCCATGGGGTACATTCGCTTATCGTAAGATGCCTTTTGGTCTAAAAAATGTTGGAGCTACGTTTCAGTGGGCCATGTATTTTTCTTTCCAGTAGCTCAAACACATAGTCGAGGCTTATCTCGATGATTTAGCTTCACGATGTCACAAGAGAGTTGATCATCCAAAACACCTCTAACTTATCCTTGAACGGTGTCGCTACTATTAAATCCGCTTGAATCCAAACAAGTGCAGTTTTTGCGTCACATCAGGCCGTCTGTTAGGTTTCATCATTTCGACAACAGGGATCATGGTCGATCCTCTGAAGGTTGAGGAAATAGTTCAATTCCCTCCCTCATGCACCATACCTTAGCTTTAGAGTCTGCAGGGAAAAGCAAATTTTCTATGGTGTTTCATCACAAACTATGTCGAAATCACAAAGGGTTTTATGCGTTTAATGAATAAAGACATTCCTTTTCATTTGGATGAAGCCACTCAACGTTGTTTTGCAACATTGAAAAACACCCTCATATCAACCCCTCTACTTCGACCACCCAATTATAATAAAGATTTCTTATTTTGCTTGGTCACTTTGGAGTCGACCATCGGCATGGTCTTAGTTTAGAAAGATGATTTTCTCTCAGAATACATGATTTTTTACCTGAGCTGAGGCCTAGTTGGACCGGAACTCAATTATTCCCATATTGGAAAACTTGCATTGGCAACAGTGCATGATGTTCAATGGTTCCTTCATTACATTTTGTTTCGCAAGACCATCGTCATTGTTGTCATGACACCATTTCAATATGTATTGACAGGACAAGTCATCGGCGGAAATATCAGTAGATGGATAGTTATCCTCCAGGAATTCGACTTGGAATTCATTTTGGTGAAATCCAAAAAGTTGATGGTCTTTGCGGAACTAATATTGGAAATTCCTATCGAATTAGGTGATGTTATACCCGATGAGTAGCTTATCAAAGGAGACATGTTTTTTATCACATCTTCTGACCCCTGGTATGGAGATGTTCTTGTATATCTTCAGACTTTGAAGTGTCTTGCCACTACTTCTTGTGATGAGCATCGTCATATACACCATCAGGCTAAGAACTATCTCATACTCGAGGACACATTGTATCGTCGAGGTGTAGACTGCATCTTTCGCCAATGTCTCACTCATGAAGAAGAGGAAATCATGCTTAACAATTGCCACACTGGAGCATGTGGTGGTCATTTGTCTGGGTTGGAAACAACCCAAAATATTCTATGAGACAGTTACTTCTAGATGAAATTAATCAAAGATTGTGTTGAATCGGTCAAGAAGTGCCACCTGTGTCAAATCTTCTCTCGAAATATGAGGGCACATCCTGCTCCCATGTTTCACGTTATTACCATTGGTCCCTTCAATAAATGGGGGATTGATTACACTACATGCAACCCCCCTTCAACAAGGGGGCACCGCTATATCATCATAGTAGTAGACTACTTCACTTAGTGGGTCAAATCTATGCCAACGTTCAAAGATGACGGGGAGACAACAACTCTCTTTTTGTTCAACCAGATAATAGCAAGGTTCAACGTCCCAAGAGATATTGTCACTGACCAGGAAGTCACTTTCAGAACAAAATGATGACCGAGTTAATGCCAAATCCTGGGTTGAGGAAGAAACATTCATCACCTTACTACCCCCATGCGAATGGTCAGGTGGAAGATGTAAATAAATCTCTTAAAACCATTCTACAACGAACGATCAATTCGTCCAAGTCAAATTGGAATTTGATTTTATATTCGACATTATGGGCTTACCGAACGTCTGGTAAGACTACAACCTATTTTTCACCTTTTCAACTCATTTACAAGACGGAAGCAATATTTCCTATAGAATGCCAGATCCCATCATTAAAGTTGGCAGTTCAGTTATCTCCAGATACTTCACCACTTGAAGAACGATTACTATATGTTAGCGCTCTGTAATTTGCCCATGGTTGTGATGGAAGTCACAGAGGCAACATCAAAACCACTTCGAGTCTCAGATCTAGCCCTCCAAGACTCAAAGAAGGATCTCTCTGTCTGATATAAATTTTCTTGAAGAGAATATTAGGCTAGCTACACAAAACATAGGATTTGCTTTTAGGAATTGGGTATGGGCAGAGAAAAGAAACCATGGGCCATGGAGTCACTGCAACGAATGATCAAAAATCCATGTTAACAAGCTAATATTTGCAGGGCAAGGTAGAAAAATCACTGGATCCTTTAATTTAAATGAAATGGGTGAGACGAAATAGGTTAAGAAATCCAATTAAACACAGAGCAACTAAGAATTCTGAGTTTAATCTTCAGTGGAAAACATAAAAAACTATACCAAGCCAGAGACAGAGGGTGCATTAAAACCAATTCTATTATTAATATTCTTGGAATAATTCAAAGGAAGAAATTAATTATGATAACAAAGAAACAAATTAACACAGATGGATGCACATCACCAGTCGAAATAGTCACAAGAATCCTGCAACATAGCACTGTCTCATTGAATTGATGAAAAAACACAAAAAGCTCAGTGAGTTGTTTACAATTTTTTTTTTTCATGGTCCTCGAATGATCAAACTTTTTAAATTAAAAATCATCTCTATAAATAGGATATATCTCCCCATAAATTTCGAGAGTCAGTTTTAACCGCATCGGCCAAAAATAGCCACAAATCCCACAAAATCTGGAATTGTCCGCCATGAAAGATAGATCGGTTTTCTGTTAAAAAGGGGTCCGAACAGACGTTTGTTTCTCTTAAATGATGACACCTGGGGAAAAAATGAAGGAGTTTATTGTATATGGGAATGTTATGGACAAACACCTCCTTTGGTTTCTCCAAATTCGCCTCCAGCTGGCCGTAACAGCTCCCGCAAAATCAGGACTGTAACGGAAAAGTGAAAATCTGGGAAAAAAAAAAGGGCCTTGAAGATGGATTTGATTCTCCCTACTCATGGAACCTGTAAAAAAACTGAGAGAGGTTTTTGTTATTCATCCCGTTGCGGAGAAAAAATTCTCTCTGTTTCTTAAAATTCGTTTTCATTTTCCCAGAAACGGCCTCGGACGAATACATGTTGAACAGGTGAAAATAGGTGAAAAAATGAGAAAAGTGGTTTTTTCGGGATGGGTGGTATTCCGGACCCCTGAGGTGGTAAGCGGTTTTAGGGGAGGGGGGTCTGCTGGCATATGGGGCTGACAAGTTTCCAATGGTGGTTTAATTGAAACTACCATTCCGGACCCCCCCTCTCGTTAAAGTTCGGATGGTGAGGGGGGGTCCCGAAAATTTCTCATTCGTTGATTTGAAATTAGGTGGGACGTGATGTTTTAGGATATGTTGTTTTGTTATTACGTTTTGTTTTAATGTTTTATGTGTAATTTTTTTTATTTTGTTTATTTTTTGTTTGTTTATTTTTTTAATTTGTTTTGTTTTATTATATTTTATGTTTTTTGTTTTATTATATTTTATGTTTTTTGTTTTAATATATCTTATTTATTTTGTTTTTTATTGTTTTGTGTTTGTTTTTTATATGTTTTTTTTTTATTTGTTTTATTTAATATTTAATTAATCCTAATTACTAATCTTAAACAACCAAATTAGACTAAGTTAATAATTAACTAATAATTAAATAATAATTAATTAACAATTAATCTAATTATTATTTGTTTTTACATTATCCTACTAAAACAACTTTATTGGGCTAACAAGCATTTAGAAAATCCCACTAACCCCTTAAAATTATTCGTTTATTATCCTAAGTTTGTTTATTCATGCATGGATGAGCGGCGGGCGAGAGGTAGTCAATGGGACAAAAGGACAAGGGAGTGAGGGCGCAGCGTGGATGAAGGATGCAACAGAGTGATGGAGGATCGAACGAAATGAATGGAGGGGAGAAAACGGGATCAATCGAGCCAGACTTCGTCATCATGAGAGAAACGCCAAATCAACAGTTGAAGAATTGAGTTACCTATGATTATAGGTCCCCGACACTATACCTAGAACAACTCAATGAACAATGTCATGATGCGGCCTTGTCTAACGAGGCTCACAAATAAAAAGTCAAGTGTTAGTATGATTGGTCTGTTCGTCCTCAGATTTTCTATGAAGGCGACCTTGTCCTAGTCTATGACCAAGATAAGGACCCCATGGGGGTAGGCAAGTTCAAACCCATGTGGTTCAGACCTTTCATCGTGAAAGAAGTACTATAGAAGGTCACTTATTGTCTGGTGGACTTTGAAGGAAATATTTTGGCGGAGCCTAGAAATGGACTCTACCTCAAGAAGTATTACTCATAGGTGGGTCACCTTGGGTGACTTTTTGTAACATATGTATAGTATTTGTACTATTACTTTTTGGTTTTTTGGTTTTAAGGATGTGTCATTTTTTGATGTCATCTTTTTAACTATGGCAGATGTCAAGCGAATCAGAGGTGTTCATTGGATTCGCGAACGGTGCTAACTGGCACACTCGGAGGCTTTCCTCCGTAGCTTGGGTGATTTTCACACCTCAGGGCCAGTTGCTATCTTCAGGAGGTATATGTTTAGGTGACACCACAAACAATGTCTCTAAATACAACACAATTATTGAGTTACTTTGTGACGCTTTGTCACTTGGTATCTCTCACCTCCAAGTCTATTTAGATGCTCAGATGGTTGTCACTTGTCACTACATGAGGCTGCATAGATGGCGACAGATCCTCAATCTCTTTCGTGGGGATTGTACAAGTGAGAGAGGTAAAGTTTCTCTCTACCCATCTCAATACTCTCTCAGCCTCTCTGGTTGGAGGTCCCCCTATTGCTACTGTTTCGCCAGCTGTAGTTGGTCCTACCTTTGGTCAAGGACATCATCTGTTCCTCATCCAGAAAATGATATATATAAGTTTTTCTCTACCCATCTCAATACTCTCTAAGCTGCTGCTTCATGCATTTCATCATCTGGTATATACAAAAAATGATATATATAAAAAAACATAAAAATTAAATAAATTTGAAAAAGAAAGAAAAAACAAATCATACCTAACTCTCCTCGTACCACTCCGGGAGGTACACCCATGTCAGGGTCCCTGGAAAAGTCAATTTTGGCATAAGGATAGTCCTCTATCACAAGAATCTGCCGAGACCACCTGTCAAAAAACTTGTCATCGAAGGCCTCAATAGTCCTCCCTCCCCCAAGTCGTGGAAACAACACTGCCCATCTGTTTACTGCTGGAGAAGAGGCTATATTCCCTCGTACTATCTCCCTCGAGCTAAGACTCGGTACTATCTTAATGAAGAAAGCACAAAGAATAGTCCCAAACCCAAAGTTCCTTTTCCTCCACATGCGACACTCTCTAAGATGTTTCTTCATGCATTCTAGTAAAGTGGTACTCCAGTCAAAAACTTGTGCATTTAAGCACTGAACTGCACAACTCATGTGTGCCCAGGAAGCCTAATGCAAAGCTACAGATCCTGTAATCCGCCCAATAAGAAAAACTATCACTTTTAGTGATAGATATGAGATCTTATTTATTGGCACCTAAGTTCCCATATTATCTCTACCGACTTCACAATGGAGTCCAATCAACTCTGCTATACTGTGTGGCCTCGAGGGAAATGTGCGAAAATGGACTAGTTCCCCTCTCCTTGAGAGGCTAGTCAGAAAGTAAATATCCCCAGTAATTGGAGTCAAGGGTTGTCCATCAAGCATAAAGGCCTCTGTGTTAGGATGCCAATATTCAACTAAGTCGTTCAGTAGCCTAGGTTGTTCCCTCATGAAAGGACAATATAAAAACTTTAACAAACAACAATATGCCAATGCAGTAGTAGCAGCATGGTCCTCACCGACCAAAAAATCAATATCCTCATGCTCCCTCTCCCTCCAGTGAACATACATCCTACAATTGACAAGTCTAGGGGGGATTAGCCCTTCCATTCTTTAAATTTTTCTTATCTTAGAGGGTACACATGGGTTGTAATGCACACAGTTATGTGTGCACGCTTGCAGTCTCCCCTCTACACGCATGCACATGCGGGTTGTCCTAAGACTATTCATGTATACATAGGGTCGACCTTTTTAAAGGTCGACGCCCCCTCAAAAAAAACAAAAATAAATGATTAAATGAAGTATTGAAATGCAAGGGGGGTTAGTATGTACTTACTTGGTCCAAGCGGAAGTTCATTTCAACCACTGAATCTCCTAGAATCAATTCTTTTCACAAAGGGGTATTTTTGGCTGTTAGTCAATTTCTTAATTTGCAATAGTGATAATGAGCTGCCAGCTTCTATTTATAGACTTTTTGGGCCACTTTTTGTCATTTTTTGGACCCTTGTGTCATTTTTTCTAAATTAAACATCATTTGGTATGGTTCAAGAGATTCTATCGATTGTTATGATAAATGTTACTTTGAGTATTGGGAAACTTTTTGGAGATTTTTGTCTTTTTAAAGGTCCTTTGGTAAAGAGTCGTATTTCCAACTTATTGCATTTAAGTTAGGATTCAACCTCTACTTTCTTCATCTCATTGTCTTTATCACTATGCCATAGGATCGATCCCAACGATTTGCAAGACGGAACCATCATTTATTTTTTAGAAGTGTCATATTTTACTGGTAGAGCCTACCTTAACATGGATTCCCTAGGTAGATCGTGGTTGCCTTTTGGTGTCCATGTTGTCGTTAATGACTATAGGCTCGGGAGTCCTTATTAGTTTATCCTGATTACGAGTTTGAGACTCATTTGTATGCTGCATTATCACTCTTGACCTCACCCTTGGGACTCCCAAAACATAACGGGTCTTCTTTTAAGCCCTTTTCAAACCCTCTAAAAATGAAAATATTGTCGAGCGATCTTGTTGACCTTCACGCTCGCTAAAATGAAATTTGAAGTCACGTCTATCTGGTGGTAGTTTACCCCTTTTTCGGTTTGGATAGTCAACTGTACGAACAAAGGTATACTCTAGGAGCTTTGGTTCCCTATAAGAGTATTCTTAGGTATGATTTTAACCCCTTTTCGGGCCCGAGGGAATAAATTTATGAAAAAGTAACCCCCACAGAGTCCATAGTTAAGCTCTTTTCAGACTCCCTAAAATTCAAAAGGTCGTCGAGTGACCTTATTCTTTCACACTCATTAAATTGGTCGAGTGATCTTGTCTTTGCCACACTTGTTAAAATGGTTTCGAATAGACATATTTTCGGTGCTAATTCACCTCTTTTTCGAACTGACAAGACTACCTTCGAAAAAGGTACCCTAGTGGAGTCTCCTTTTACACTTTTTCAGACTCTCTAAATATGAAAAACTGTTGAGCTTACCTTCTCTGGGCTCATTAAAATTACATTGAAGGACGTTACCATTGTGTGTCTTATTAATTGCGTTTTCATACCTGCATATTTGGCCTAATGTCGGATCCATGTTGCTCTCAACTGAACCATCTGAAGCATGTGTTATACGCAAGCCCTGTATCACTTTGCCTCTACGTCTTGACACCTTTGGCCCATGGAGGATTTTTCCCGAGTGTCCTTCTCCTACATATGTCCCTTTGCCTTGAGCATCCATGTGTTCTGTGTGCTTGGAACTATTATGTCCACGACACTCGATCCTCATTTGTAATGAAGAATTATTTTATTATTTTTCAAGCTTCCCAAAATTATTGAAAAAGACAAAAAAAATGAAATATACCCCAAAAACAGGAAGGGAAAAGTATTTTATTTTTATTGGAAGCATAATGAGTCTCCCTTGGACAAAGAACATTCTTCCATTTGTTCTGTAAATTCTAACCTTGTACACTATCTACTGCAAACTGATATTCAGAAATGAACAGAAAAGATACAATGACAAATACAAACATTACACAGAGATTTTTCACCTAGAAAACCAAACCGGGAAAACCAGCATATATTATATTCATACATTGTGTTACATTTTTTACAATACAATATACATATAGGAGCCAGCGGGATCCAAAACCCTAACCCAATGACCTAGATTAGTCCAAAACCCTAATTCCTTAACCGGAAATAGAAAACCATCGGCAAAAAACCATGTGCCGAAAAACCACCTAAAAATCATGTGGTCCCGGTAATATGTCATCCCAGAAATATGTCATCCCGGTAATATGTCGTCCCAGAAATATGTTGTCTTTGTTAAGCCCTAATATTGGCTCATTACCACTTAATTGGGGCATATTAGATTAGTAATGTTATTTTATTTATGTCGGCTTTAGGCCATTAGTTGTAATTTAGATTAGTAATGTTATTTTATTTATGTTGGCTTTAGGCCA
>ML782165.1:52617-76337 GCA_009831015.1 Picea engelmannii
TTTCTCAGGAATAGTTTATTTACCAGGGACTTAGACTGATACAACTTCCCCAACTTTTCCCATAAATCCTTGGCTATAGCTTCCTCTGACACATTCAGTAATACTGAATCGGAGAGACACAGTCGAATTGTGCTCTTTGCCTTTCGATCCATATTTTTCCAGTCATCTGCAGAAGTTCCTGTAGGTGCAGTACCTGGATCTACTGTGATCCACTGATCTCTGTCCACCAAAAGATATTCCATATTGAGCTTACATAGCTCAAATATTTTCCCATTAAACTTCTCGATCTCCATCTTCGAATTGCTTGCCATTTCTTTTCACCTAAAAAACAATACCGCAGATCTCCCACTGTAACAAGGCTTATCACAGTCCCGAGCCAAACCCTTGACGACAAAGGTGTCCCCCTGAAGCCAATAAATCTCTGATACCAAATGTAAATTCTAACCTTGTACAATATCTATTGCAAACTGATATTCAGAAATGAACAGAAAAGATACAATGGAAAATACAAACATTACACGAAGATTTTTCACCTGGAAACCCAACCCGGGAAAACCAGCATATATTATATTCATACATTGTGTTACATTGTTTACAATACAATATACATATAAGAGCCAGTGGCATCCAAAACCCTAACCCAATGACCTAGATTAATCCAAAACCCTAATTCCTTAACCGGAAATAGAAAACCATCGGCAAAAAACCATGTGCTGAAAAACCACCTAAATATCATGTGGTCCCGAAAATATGTCGTCCCGGTAATATGTGGTCCCGGAAATATGTCGTCCCGATAATATGTCGTCCTGGAAATATGTCATCCTGGTGCGAAAAAAAAATTCGGGGGTCTCCACCCCCCCTCTAACCCCCTTGCGCGCCCGACGCAGATGCTCAAACACTACTACTCATGCAAAGAATATAACACATACCCAACATGTTCATCAAGCCTTGGGATTTAACATGACCTTAGGAATCTGTTCTCGCTACATAGAGTTGTGTCCTCCTCCATTTGGTTATTCTTCCAAACATATGGAGAGTTTGTGGTGCCTCCTGCATTGTGAACTTATGTCAAAATATCATGTTGCCTGAGTCTCATCTTTTGTCGTGCTATTGTCCAAGGGAATTTATTACCAATCTTGAGTCGTCCCCCTCTACAAATTGTCTCTTACCCTCATGCCCGGTCATCCCGAAAGCCCAATCAAGTCTTTGTTCGAAATCCATGAAGCCCTCAACCTGATCATCAAAATCCTCTAGTCTGTTCCTGACAAGCCATCGAATACCTCTGGGTAGTGAAGTTGTACACTCATATTACACTCCTACCTGAGTTGTGAATATTTTGAAGCTGTTGCTCGAGCTCTGAAGGCCTCATCTCTAGCCATCCGGCCTTATTCTCTTCTTGAAGATGGATATCATGCATGTATATATTTTTTATTTCAATATGTAGATCTGATGTGTATTGCTCGTGGCTACACTTTATATAGTTATATGACACGGATCTATAGTGTATTTGATTGGTAGACATGATTTTATTTTATTCCGAGCATGGGTATGCCCACCTTGGTGATACAATTGTTATTTTCCAGATGGCACCTCCCAAATTTTGGTTCCTGGGATCACTTGTTTGGTATGTTGGTGAATATTGATAATGTATTTTGTCCATCATATGCTCTTCTGACCTCACACATTAGGGGGCATCTGTTATAACCCTAAATTGCACCAGACATGCTTACCTGGCATCAAGCCATCTCAGTTATCTTCTTTTCCAAGCCACTACTGAACAACTTCTTAAAAACCACCCTCTTTGAAGGCATGTGCCGCCTCCTCCACTATTGCATGCATGTGTATGCTGGTTGACCCACTACAACCCGTGTATACCTAGAAAGTATGAAAAATGGAAAGTTGCAGACATAACACACAGTTTTGGGTAAGTTAACTAAACCGTTTGACCACCCATAGTCGGTCACTCGACCAAATACCTAGCCCTTTATATCCTATAAAAGAAGGGGTAAGGGTCCCATTTGGAAGGAGGAAAATCATAGCAAAGAAACTATACCCGATTTAGAATTCCCCTTTCCTCGACATTTTGCAACTATTGTGTGAAGAGAAGCATATATAGAAGTAGTTGGAGCACAGTTGAAGAGGATCCCAGGACCAGATTCGAGGAGCAGTGGTCGATCTCACTATTGTAAGGTTACTCTTGTGAGATTAATAAAAAAAGTACTTTTCCCATCCTGACATATGAGATTGTCAATATTTAAATTTGATTATATTTTGATGGAATCTCTAACCCATTAGTTTATAGATTATATCCATGTGGAGTTCTTTGTTTGTCTTTTATGAATGCAGGTCAGCATTGGGAGGAGATTTGCAGTCAAGGAGATACCAAGCATTAAAGGGATCGATATCAAACACGGAAACTAAGGTACAGTAACTTGATCTCTTTAACCTTGTATTTGCATATGAATAATGGGGTTTATGATTGGGATGTTGGTAAGAAGTAGGAGACTTTAGGTCATTTTTTCATGCATGATAAAACTCTTAATGCTAGTCCGTAGGAGGGATTTCCCACCCACAACAACATCAAAAATAAAAAAAGGTAACAATATTGATTGATTCAGATATCATCCATAATTTCATCAACTACAAATTAGCAAAAGATCTCAATAGTTTTGTATATCCTGCACCAGAGTTTCAAGTAATGATTCCAGATGGAGGTACCATAATTTGTTCAAGGAAATTCCATAGTATTAAGCTCAACATGGGGGAGTATTTTCTGGATAGCCCCATGATTTACATCCAAATTGGGTGTGCTAATGTTTTATTAGGGTTCCAATGGTTGCAATAACTGGGAATAGTGGCCTATGATTTTCAAAATCGTTTTATGATATTTTCCTCAAGTGGAAAGGTTATTGAGCTTAGAGGTATCCAAGGGAAACCCTCTAGAGTGATAAGCTCTAATAGCATGGAAAAACTACTCAAAAAGGGACATGAGGGTGTAATTGCACAATTGTGCTAGCTTGATGTTCAAACATCTATAGCCTCAACTCCATCAGATCTCCAAATAATTATCAACAATCATTCCAAGTTATTTGGTGAAATTCATAAGGGTCTTCAACCTACCCGAGACCATGACCACGCTATTAATTTGCAACCAGGAAGTGTATCGCCTAACATTATAGCTTATAGGTATCCATATGCATAGAAGAGTGAGATTGAATGCATGATCTAGGAAATGTTAGAGGTTGGCATCATTCAACATAGACAAAGTTATTTATCTTCACCATTGGTGTTGGTTACAAAATAATGGGTTACAAATATGTTGAGTTATGACTTTGAAATTATATACAAAAAAAGAAAAAATAATGTTGTGGAAGACGCCCTTTCTGGGAAAGAAGAAGAAACAAAAGGTTCACTATGTGTTATTTCTAGTCCGCAGTTGCATTGGGTGTTTCTAAGGCTACAACCATACAAGAAAACTTCTCTAAAGCAACAAAATAAGGACAATAAACTAGCACCCAAATATTATGGCCCCTATAAGGTTTTGCAAAGGATTGGAAGTATGGCTTACAAGGATGATTTTAGGGGCTAAATTTTTCTCATGGGTTAATTTTCCAGGGTTTTTCCAAAAATGAGATTCATTATTTTAAAAATGATTTGCCCAAATTCTATAGGATAAAATTATTTTGCCTTTAAAATCACCAAAATTTTATAAAAACTATATAAAATACTTAGAAATTTGAATATTTTTAAAAAAATATTGCCAAACATTTATAGTTGACATATGAAGGATTAGTAATATTCGCCAAGGTTTCTACATTTTAAAATAAATTTCCATCCTTAAAATCATCCTTGATGGATTACAAATTGGAGTTGCCTCCATCTTCATGTGTACATCCAATATTCCATGTTTCTTGCTTAAAGAATGTCATCAAAAACAAGATCCCATTCCAAACAAGTTTTACCAGAGCTCAATGAAGAAGGGAAAATCATATTAGAGCCAAAAATAATCCTTGAAACGTGAATTAAGAAGTTGAGAAATTGAGCAATTACAGAATACCTTGTCAAATGGAAGAACCTACTAGTGGAAGAGGCGACATGGGAAGATGATTTCTTTATGCAGAAGCATCCATGGTTAGACAAGTGTTGAGTACAACACTTGTTTGAAGGGGATGGGAATGCTAAGCCCTAGAAAAAGCCCCATGGTATGTATAAAACCCCTTATTATGCCCTAGAGAGTGAATTATTACATTTCTGATAGGTCGGCTAGAACCATTCTTTGCACCCTTTCGTTGTAATTGTAACCTCTTGTCTCATATATATATATATATATATATATATATATATATATATATATATATCAAGAAGATATAGTATTAGGATCATCTTATCTCATCTCATATTGGGTTCTGAAGTTTATATATTGTAAAGGAGGTTTCCCCCTCGAAGTGAACTGAATTTTATTGATTTATTATCATTTTTAAGATGTTGGGTCATAACAACAATCTTGGTTTGAGATTAATTGCAACTATTGGGATTTGTTTAGTGTTTTGATTCACTTGGTTATTAAAGTAATTTCCTTTTTTCAATTTTATCCCATAGATTTCAACTCTTCACCCTTCATGAGATCAATTTTTAAGTGTGTAAACAAATCTCTTCACACATCAAAATCACTTTCTAGCTAAGAATTAAAAAAAAAAACCTTTTTTTCACCTAGAGATTTCATGGTCCAACCACTTACACATCATCTAAACACTTTATATATATATATATATATATATATATATATATATATATATATATATATATATATAATTATATTTCCTTCTATCTCACAATACAATAAAGGCATGTTGAGTTCTCCAAGTTGTTTATGTGTGTGATGTTGCCACTGTGAGATGGAGGATGCAAAGATATCAAATTCATAGCTTAGATAGGTTTTTAATGTAAGAATATAGGGAAAGCAAATAATCTTAATAATTTTCTATCATGCACGCATCATAGATAAATTGAATGCTAATGCACCCCTTAGAAGATGTCTCATATATGTGAAAAATTATCAATATAAACCACATATAAATGTGCACATTAGGAGGATACCCTATGTGGCCTCAAAATAATTTGGGAAATTGATCATTAAGTAGGGTGACATAAGTGTTTTAGGGATGAGAAATATATTAAAAGTATGAAATAGGTCGTTTCATTGTAACACTTTGAAATCATGTTCATGTTGACCATTTCCAAGGTCAACAAGTGTAATCGAACAAAAGATACAACATGGAGTATAGTTGTGCTTCAACTCAATTAAATAGGTGTAGAAAGAATATATCAATGCCCCTCAAGAAATTTTTAGGATCGACAATTAGAGATATGGATCTTCATTAAATGGCTCTGAATAATTGGAAATATGGTTGCACGAAATTTGGGAAAAGACGTGGATGACACATTTAACAAGTGCCCCTAGTTATAACACATAGTTGAGTTGATAATGTGAAAACGTATCCACATGTTTCTTTAGAGGAGAACATCCATGAGAACATCCATATGTAGGAATTGGTCATTGAAAAAACGCCCACTCTAACTAAATAAAAATATAAAATTGAAGTAACACATTTTAGTGCCTTGAAAGGAAACTTCTATATTTACCAAATTGCCCATGAAATTATCATGTGTGAAGTTCGACTTGAGAAGCTTGCACTCCCATGTGTGTGAAGTTCCACTTGAGAATCTTGCACTCCCATGTGTAACACTTTATTTTAAATTATCATGTGTGAAGTTGGACTTGAGAAGCTTGCACTCCCATGTGTAAAGAGTCAACAGACAATTATTCCAAGAACCAAGAACTCTTTTTTTTTTAAAGAATATATTTAAATGTAATCTGAAAAGAGACAATTATTCCAAGAACGAGGAACTGTTTTTTTTAGAAGAATATATTTAAATGTAATCTAAAAGGAATAGAAAGGGGTTTTGGCTTTGCATTATATGAAATCCCTTTCTAAATGTTAGCATCAAAGTTAGTTTTGGACCATTTTTTCTCAAATGTTGATTTCAACTTATGGTTAGCGGAGATATTTCTTTATTTGCATAACATTTGGGTGTTAATGATTTTGGATTATTTGGTATAATAACATTGGGGTGTTAATGATTTTGTATTATTTGGTATAATAATATTTGTTAATGATTTTGGGTTATTTGGTAGTATTAGTTATGTATTCTTATTGTTTTAGTTTGATTGGTTATTTAATTACCTTTTCATGTAACTATAATGGATAGTTCTATATGGTTATTATATTTATGTGTACAAATAGTAAATTATTTTATGTGGATATCGGTAACAATGTATGTGGTTTTATATCCAAACTTTTTAATTTCTATAGAATCTTAATTAAGAGTTTATACTTAATTTAGAATAGAATCATTGTCACATTTTTATTTATTGGATTTTGTAATTTTAATTTTTTTATAAAACATTGTATTAGCAATAGTTGAGCCAAAATATGGATGGGCTCCTTATTTCAAACAATTTGAGGTCTAATTGGGATTTCTCCTTGAGGTGAACCCCTTATTATTGGTAACACATTATGTCTAGTCAACGAGATAATGACCTTACTAGATGAAGGGTTCCATAACTTACTATTAAGAATAAAAGTATGTGCAAACATGAAAATATTTGTGTTCCTCACAAATATCAAACACTTCAACTATTTCCCAAGGAACAATATTCCATAGTTAATAAATTTTAGAGTGGGGAAGACAACTATTAATTTAAGAAGGCACATGTACTAGCTAAGACTTGTATATTTAGTGGAAACATTTTTGCATAATTGTTCCCTTTATGGCACATCGAATCCAACAAATGAGAGGTCAATAAGATACATTCCATTCTAGTCTTGAGCATACCATGGGAGTTTGATTCAATGGATTTCCCTAGATTTCTTATGATCTCCATAAAAGGTGATGCCAACCTCATGTGATTCGGATTATTTTGAGAAAAAAATGAAGGTGGAAATATAATAACCAAATACACAAATATATTGTAAGAAATGCAGTGATACAGTAATGCAATTTTTTTATTAATGACATAAATGTACATAAATTGTAAAAATACAGAGTGAATAAACTCGCTAGAATGGTGGAAACTTATCTCTGAAAATAGATGTGATGGCTACGCTCACTTGAAAGATGATGATGATTACAATGAGGATCCAAAGTCCTATTTAACATAAATAAAATCTAAAACCCTAACCCCAGAAGATGAAACACCAAAAGGTTTGTGGGCCTCGATGGGGGTAGTTGATACGTCAAGTTCCCAAGGGCATAACTTTTGTATACGATCTTTGTTTGGAGCACATGATAACTCATTGAAAAGGTATATCCAAGTACTACACATTTTTCTTTCAAAATCTAGCTAATCCTACAGTGTGACTATGTCATTCCAAAAAAATGTTATTTAGGGCCTCAAAATAGCTCTGCAAGTTTAGGACTCAAAAAATTGTAGAATGACTGGCAAGGTGGAAACTCTTGTTTTGAGCCAGTGGAATATGTGGGTGGCCACCAATTCCCCCATGGATTATTCTTACCCCCTTAGGAAGCAATGGTCTTCACTGCGTCAAGTTCCCAAAGAATCTTTTGTTGAATCTGAACCTTGGTGAGATGTTTGCCTTGCTAAAGAAGTTGTCATGCTTAGATTGGTGAAGGTTGTTATGAAGCCATAGTTGGCAGGGTTGGATCTGTTTTACCAATATAGTTTCATGATATTATTGAGTGTGGGAGGACTCTTTCGGTGAAGATGAAACATGAAGAGGTTGGGATACTTTCATTAAGAGGTTCGAAGGGTATAAACTTCACATGGATAAGGAATTCGCACAAACATTTGATGCATATAGAGCGAAGGTTGGATATATTCAGTTGGAGGTGACTGAAGAGTTTTTGAGAGAATCCACAGGGCTTTCTCTCACAGCTCAGAAGTGGTTCAAGAATTCGAAAAACGAAGAAGTACCCTGGGGCCTCTTCGTGACCTCCAGAAAGATTGATTTCTATGAGAAAGGTATTCATGTTTCTCTGCTTAAGGTTAGATGGAATGGTCTCTTATCAGTTCTTAAACAGTTTATATCCTGTGAGGGCTATTATGGCTTGGTTTTTCTTTATCATGTGCGGTTTCTTATGCACTTTATAGGTTTCCATTTGAATGTGTCATTTTATTTTCTAAGGAGTCTATACAAGATGTCTAAACGATACAAGAAGCAAAGCCTCGAATCTAGCCTCTTTCACCTTGGATTAATTAAAATGTTCTTGGTTCATCGTTTGACAGCCCTGGGTGATGACTAGGATGGGTTCTTAGCCCAAAACAATTTTTCTACAGTCATTCCTAAAGAAACCCCTATGCTCGATAAGCCTCTGATAAAGAAACAGTTTGAGTTCTCAAGTAACGAGACAGAATCTTTGAAGAAAAACCCTCGTGACGAGGAAATACCGAGTCACTTTTCACATGGGAAATAGGATGTTGGTTCTGAGTTAAATAAAACCCCTATGCATGAATTAATTGTTGGCCATAACACTACTGTAAAATCCTATAGCAAAAACCCTCGCAAACAGTCAAAACAAAAGCACACAATGTTAGGGTTCAGAAATAAAAGAGTTGGTCGGCTCTTTTCGAGAAGTTTGAGGAATCGATCTAAGCCTCATTTGAGCTCGATCGACCCGATCAATATCAATGAGGATTCAGATCCCAAAATTGAAAAGTTTCTTATAGAAGAAGATCCAGATTGTCATAAATTGGATCTTAATCAGCCATACAACTTTGTTAACAATATTCCACCATGTCTCAAGGATAAAAGTGAGTTATATGGTATCAGGCTTGCTCCAGGTAAAGTGACAGGAAGCATTGATGCAACCAATATTGACTTTATTCCCCATCAACAGATAGTTTCCCCTGTGCATTTTGAAGTCCGTCTACGTTGGATCGAACGATATTATAATGATATTCCTATTCTCCAAGCTCAAATTAAATCGCTAGAGAACCACAATGAATTACTCATAAAATAAAATTGTGAACTCAGACCAAATGAACAGAGACAAGACAAACGTCTTAACAAGACAGGCAACATTGTGATAAAGAATGCAGACAGTGTGAATTCCATAATCAATTCTGAGCTATCTTGATCCAGGTTTAGTCATTGGTTTAAATGGTAAAATGATTTTTTCCCTCTTATTACAGTCATGATATTTGTTTTGAATCAAATCGGTTGAAATTAGATTTATTTTTCCAATATAAGACTGGCTACAGAATCTCATGATTCTATAGCCAAGTCATTTTTATATAAAATTTAGTAATTAGTTGTTAATAAATTATCTAACTTGTTCCTATTTAATTTTTCAAGACATGGTATATCTGATGCTGATTTTATGAGGTGGAACATGTTCGATCTAGTGGATTAGTATCTCCTTTTTGTTTTTTTTGTAAATAGAAAAAAAAAATCATAAATTTTTGAAGATACAATTTGATCATGAGTGGCTATAGGCCCTCCATATTCGTAATGTTTTGATCTTATGAGATCTGATCCTATCTTGGGAGATAGGAAGTTGAGATTTCAAAAAATCTTTAAATACTCTCTATTTTGTAAATGAAAGGTATCTTGGCCTGGAACCAAAGATGGACGAATGATTTCTCAATACTTAATGAAACAACATACAACATTTTATCTTTAGTACTTTGTTAATGGTGTTTCATTAATGCTTCATTTTATTTAATCCTGGTGCATTAATATGTCTTGTAGCTTTAGACTCAATGATATGTTATGTTTCAGGATATTCACGTTATAAATATCGTTCATAATTAGTTGTTTCAAATATTAACACTGTAATCATATTCTCAATTTATATATCATGATTTCTCTTTGATGTTTAGTTGAACAATGAAGTGAATGTATTACATTTAGATTTTTCTGACCATAATTATTTAGGATCATAAGATCATAGAATTAACATGTGTTCCCTATTCTATTTCTAAAAATCCTAGCTGTCAATACATTCTATGAGTTTATTCGAAACAGTTTCAGTATAATTCTATTGCAGATTTATCTCGTAGACATGGCTGAAGGATGCTCTTGATTCATACAGAGGCACAGGCACATCAGACAAACTAATATCAGGTTAGAATTTTTGTGTTTCCAATTTCTCTCATTTATATATTAGCGGAACTAGAAAGTGTAGATCGGCTTTGACTATTTGTACATCTGTGTTTCATAGTTTAATTAATTGAAGTTCTGTTAGATTTATAGAAAGAAAACAAAAAAATATTTAAATGTTCTTTCTTTATCTGCTTCTCAAAAATAATTATTTTTTCCCTGATTTCGTAAGTTTCTAGTAAAACTTGCAATTTGTAAATGTTGTTCATAAGTGAGATTTTTATGTTTTGTTTTTCTATGTAAACACATTTACGATAGTTATATCAGAGTATGTATACATTTAGTATATTTTTTTAGGATTAGTTAATTCTTTTAGGATTTTAGATTGGCTAACAGAGACATTAAACTCGTCAGAACAAGTTACACCAAATGGCTTGGTTTAATTAGATAACCCTGGACTGAACATGTTCTTCCAGTTGACGGACAATCAATTTTTCCCATCAAGAAATAGTTCTAGAAGGAGGGAGTGATTGCAATTAATGTCATGTGGAAGTCATAAGACTCCTCCCCCACACACTCGCTCCCCTGTAGTAACACGTAGTTGCTCAGACAACAACGCTACTTCTAAAACAACAACTACCTCAAATGATAATCTTGAGTTTCTGGTTGAACTAGTAACACCAGCTCCTCAAGGGGTCGAAGTACAAGAATTTGTTCATCAGTCACTTATAAGGACACGTAGTGCTTTGGCCCCTATCAGAAATCCTGGTAGGCCTCTCAATCAACCTTTAGATTTCTCGGATATCCTAGAACAAATTGAAGGCACTAGTCTGCTTTTAAACCCTTTAGAATATAATACTACAGATCCTGTCGAAATCCCTACTCTTGGAGTTGGAGGATCCAATATTCCACCTTCCCCACCTCATTCATCTCCATCCTCTTCAGGAGGAGAATCATATGACGAAGGCAGTTCCTCCTCTGAACCATCTCATCCTTTGACACCACCTACACCCATGGAAAACCAAAACAATCCCGCCAGACCCTGGCTTAATCAATATGTCGTGGTTGTACTTGGACCTCAACACCCATTGCCAAAGCACTCGAAGAAATGGTTACCTAAATTTGATCCAGATTCTAAGCAATCTGCTGAAGATGACATAAAGAAGTTTATGTTGGCCATTAGACTCCAAAGTGTAGAGCATGAAGACATAGTATGCAGACTCTTTCCTTATACATTTGAGGGAAATGCCTTCACATGGTATTTTTCCCAACAACCCCAAACCATTGTCTCTTGGGACAAATTCGAAACATGTTTCTTAGAGAAATTTGGAGACGAGAAATCCCCTAAAGTCTTAGTTATGGAACTCTCCAGCCTAAAAATGAACCCTAAGGAGATATTAAAATATTTTAACCAAAGATTCATTACATTAAAGAATCGAATTCCCGCAGATTCAATGATTGCTAAGAGTCTAATTGTTGCATATTACACCAAAGCTCTACATAATAATATATCAATTTGGGTTAAAAGGTCTAAAAAATCTACATTGTTGGAAGCCTTTGACGAAGCCATCTAAATTGAAAAGGATATATTAAGCTTGAAAGACAATCTCAATAGTGAAGTTGAAACAACTTCATCTTCTAAAAAGAAAATATAAATCCTTACAAAGCCTCCCCAAGTCAAAGTTCAATCAGAAACTCTAGACCTAGAAAGCTTGCAAAAATATTTCAAAAACTATCAAATCAAGTCATTGACTTGAAGAGATCAGCCGAGGAGGCATCCTCAAGAAAAGGAAGTTTTAAACCTCCTTTAAGAAAACATTTTCCTCCCAATCGGCCAAATCAGACCACTGAAGTTCTCAATTTCGAAAGCTTGCAGTAGGCTTTGCAATCCATTCTTGAAGCACAAGATAATTGTGTTCCTCCTGAAAGTTCAGAAGACATAGTTGAGGAAGAAGTAGTTGAATAAGAGGACTCATCTCACAATATATTCTGACACTTTTCTGATATTATCTTTCAAGCAAACTTTGAAACTATCCACCCTTACAACATGAGAAGCAAAACACAGAGCAAACCGTCTTCTGAAATGAGTAATAATGTGCCTCCAAAATAGTTGAAACAAGGTAAAATAAAATAGAGTTTAGCAGCCCCAATTTGAGAATATGACTTGATTGAATATCTAAAAAAACTGAGGGCTAATATTTATGTTTATGATCTTTTGAAATTTCCTCTTATTCTGTAAAAAATGCTTCAAAATATCACAGAAAACAGTAAGAACATTGATCCTAGCAGCAAGAAGACTGCAGAAATCAGTTCTAAAAATGCCAAAAAGATCCGTACTAAAACACCATCTGAACCTTCGGATAAAAGGGATCTAACTGAAAAAACCGTATCAAATGTACATAAAATTGTTTAAGGGATAGTGGCAAAAAATCAATAGAATTCTATTGTTAACACTCATAAAAATGTCCCGCCTCTCTTATTAACTTTTGAAATTTTCAATAAAATGTACATATTTGCATGGTGGATTCCGACGCATCATCAAATGTGATGCCTTTATTTGTTTGCCAAAAAATTAACACAGAAGTTCAACCTTCTAGTCTCAAAATCATTCAGCTCGATCGGACAAATGTTAAGGTAATTGGTGAACTTAAGAATGTTTTGGTTAGGTTATCTTCTAATACTAAGGTTCACCAAATTATTGACATCATTGTTGTTGACATCCCTGAAGTCTATGGTTTATTTTTAGGTAGGGACTGGTCTGAGCGGCTACATGGTTACTTTGCCATAGACTGGTCTCATTTGTGGTTGCCAGAAAATGGACAGCCAAATAAAATTAGGATAAACTGTGAATGTTATCTCAAGCATACCATGACAGATATGAATGATGCAAATGAACCTATTACTACATCTATTAATTCATTTGAAATGTAGGGAATGAACACTTTCTTCGGTAACTTCATGACCAAAATTTCCCCCTTCACGGATCCCAGGAAATAATCAAAACTTATGACTTGCACTCAGTCATCAACTCTGCCAAGTGTGTCAAACACTGCTGACGAAACTCAAATCTAGTCGTTGTACTTTAACGGATCCAAAGCCAATGAAGGAGTCGGTGCAGGGTGTGTACTCATCGATCCCATAGGTAATAAGACTTTCATTGCCTCTCGATTAGAGTTCAAGTGCACTAATAACACCGCCGAACACAAAGCACTTTTACAAGGGCTTAAGAAAGCTTTGGATTTGGGCATAACAAACTTAATGGTATTCGTTGATTCATAAATTTTGGTCAGGCAGGTAATAAATTCTATACATTTCTTATCACCACATCTCAAAATTTATCAAACTGAGGTATGGATTTTAATGAAATTTTTTTTAGCATTTAATATAAATTCTATTCCTAGTCTTAATAATTCAGAAGTTGATTTATTGGCCAATGTCGCCTCAAAACTATTACCTGCAGAAGGTCTTTCTCCTAACACATTTTCTATTGAATTGTTGTTCAGACTGTCGATCCCAGATAACATTACCAACTGGAGAGTTTTCGGTGATGATCAACAAATCATCAACTTCTTGCATATGGAAGACACCTTCCAAGTTGTAGTCATCGACGAAGGCAATCACGATGAAAACCTCCACAACTTCATGATAATATTAGATCCTAGATCTTCTGAATGGACGTCTGATCTGGTAAACTCTATTCCCAGATTTGTTGTAACACTGGAGAATTTTTATGTTTTGCATGATAAATTTAGAGGGTCAATTAATTGTAAAACAAACAGCTCTTCCTTGACTCATGAAACGATAAACCTAGGGACTAAAGATAATCCTCAAAATATCAATTTGGGAATGGGATGCTCTGAGAAAGAACGATCTACCTTTATAAAATTGTTTAAATAATTCAAGGATGTTTTTTCCTGGACATATGATGATTTGAAAACATTTGATCGTAATATAATACAACATGTCATCCCCATGAAACCATAAACTCAACATTTTAAGCAAAAATTAAGAAAGATGCACCCCAAATTGGAACCCACTATCAAGAAAGAACTAAATAAATTACTAAATGCAAAGATAATCTTCATGGTTAGACACACGCAATGGGTTTCTAATCTAGTTCCTGTAAGGAAGAAAAGTGGTGAAATTCGACTTTGTGTTGATTTTCGTAACTTAAACTGAGCATCTGGTAAAGAAAACTATCCCATTCATCCAATGGAACAAATTCTTTAGTAGGCATCTGGTTCCAAAAGACTATCACTGTTAGATGGTTTTCGGGATACAACCAAGTCCTCATGTCCCCCTTAGACCAATTAAAAACCACCTTTCATACCCCATGGGGCACATATGCCTATAGGAAGATGCCTTTTGGGATTATAAATGTCGGGGCCACTTTCTAGAGAGCAATGGACATTGATTTCCATGGTCTCATAAATCAATCAGTAGTGGTCTATATTGATGATGTTACTGTTTTCTCCAAAAACAAGAAAGATCACTTGTCTCACCTTAAGGTTGTTCTAGAACGATGACGCAAGTATGACATATCTCTCAACCCTAAGAAGTCAGTCTTTGCGACAAAACAAGGAAAATTGCTTATAGTGTCCAGTGACAGAATGATCATCGATCCCGAAGGAACTCAAGCCATTTCCAACCTTCCGCCCCTTCCTCCAAAAAATCTATGCAATCCTTTTTAGTCCAAATTAATTTTGTCAGAAGATTTGTCCCAAGTTTCTCAGAAATGGTAAGGCCCTTGAAAAATTTAATTAAAAAGGATATTCAGTACCATTGGGGACCCTAAGAAAGTCAAGCTTTTGATTCTATCAAAAAAACAATAATTGAAGCTCCTTCCTTGATGAGTCCTGATTTCTCTCAGGATTTCACTCTTTACACCTTCGCCTCCGACCAATCTTATGTTGTTGTGTTAACATAGAAAAATACTAAAAGAAATGAAGTACCCATTTCCTTCATGAGCTCATCTTTCAAAGGGGTTGAATTGAATTACCCAACTGTAGATCAACGGGCATATGTTGTTTTTAAAGCGGTGAAACACTTCCGGTTGTATCTGCTGAAATCCCGAACTAAAGTCATTGTTCCTTACCCTGCTATGAGAAAATTATTGGTACAAAAGGAACTAGGTGAAAAACGGGCAAATTGGATGACATCGTTACAAGAATACGACCTCGAAATAACTCCTGCCCAAATTCTTAGAGGTCGAGGCCTATGTAAACTAGTGTCTAATTCAGTTGAAGAACATGAAAGTCAAATTAACATCTCAACTGTAAATCAACACAACGAGACACAGGTCAGTTGTACACAAGTTGTTTCTAATTCTTGGTATGATGATATTAAATTTTATTTAACACATGGATCTACTCCTTATCATATCGATCCTAAAAACAGAAGAGCACTCAAGTTAAAATCTGCATATTTCCAGCTAATAAATGATGTATTGTTTCGAAAGAATTTTGATGGTGTTCTTATGCGTTGTTTGGAAAAACATGAAGCAGAAAAAGTGTTATCTGAACTTCATGCAGGTGAGGCTGGTGGACACTTCGATGGAGACACCACTGCTCACAAAGTGTTAAGAGATGGATACTATTGGCCCACGTTATTTAAATATGCCCATGCATTATGTTGTAAATGCATAATCTGCCAAAAGGTTGTTGGATGAGTGAAAAGGGTAGCATTCCCTTTACAACCTGTTTCAGTGGATTCACCTTTTCAGCAGTGGGGTCTCGACATCATAGGGAAAATTAACCCCGCTACTTCACAACAACATAAATATATCATTACAACAATGGATTATTTTACTAGATGGTCCGAAGCTACACCTTTGAAAGTGGTAAACACTAATCACGTAGTATCTTTCCTTAACTCAAATATCATTACTAGATTCGACATTCCCGAATTTTTAGTCTTTGATAACACATATTATTTCTCATCCCTCGATATGAATGTATTCGCCTTAGAAAAAGGGATTAAATTGAAATATTCTGCTAGCTACTACCCCCCAAGAAAATGGCCTAGCATAATCAACAAACAAAAATTTGATCAAGAGCATTAAGAGAACAGTTTCTGAAAACCACAAGAACTAGCACAATGATTTGTTTATTGCACTATGGGTTGATAGAGTAACACCCAAATCCTTTGTTGGTAACTCTCCTTTCTTTCTCATTTACAAGAGAGAATAAATCCTACCTCCTCATGTTCTACTCCCATCTCTGCAATTATCACAGAAAGTCCAAGAAGAGATCTTCCCTCCTCTGGAAAGTCGAATCAATGCCTTGTTAAAACTATAGGAAGTCAGAGCACAAGAAAAGAAGAAGTTGGATCAGCATCAACAGATTGTGAAAAACTGGTTTGATTCAAACTCTTATTCGGATAGAAACTTTGAGGTAGTTGGTTCTCAAATGGGATAAACCTCATGAGGGAAAAGGGGAACACACCAAGCTTCAAAACCTGTGGTTGGGACCATTCATAATCACTGAAAAACTAGGTCCCATCTTTTTTTTTCTACACAATTTGGAGGGACATCCAAACACCTTTCTGGTGAATGGCCAAGCTCTCAAAGGGTATTTTTTCTAATGTTTCCAAATCCACCTTTGTATATATTTTTCTTTGTTTAATTTTTCTTTTGTTTTTTTATTTTAGTTCTTTTCATTTTGCTTGATTTTTCTGTGTTCTGAATGAATTCATGTCTGTGTCACCTTTTAGTTTATGAAAGGAAACTAGAATGTCTCATCATAAAGTAACAGTCAGGGTCATCTCAAAGTATCAGTGCTGTAAAATGTTGAAACTTAGACTAGCAAAAGAAACTTCTTGTTCAAACTAGTCTTCCTGGTTTCACTTTATAATCATGAGAAGATACGATCATCATTAAAACTCTTTATGCTATCCCTGTTTTTAAATAAGACAACTCAAGTATGCCTTCTTGTCCTTGAAAATTCATTCTTATCAGAAAACTAAATTCAAATCACGATGAAGGTCATCAAGCAAAAAATTAAGCTGGAAAATATCAAGTATTTAAGAATCTGGAATTTTCAGCATCACCCCTCTCTCCTAACAATCATAAAAAAAAAAAAATTGCAAATAAATTCTAGAGAGTTGTGGGAAGTGTTTGTAAACCTTCCGAGATACTGAACAAGCTTGCCGGCAGTGAAGCAATGTCGGGTTCAAGAAAATTATTAGGTATAAATGTTGATATTAATCGTAAAATGTCCTTCATATTGAATTGATTAATTCTTGGACAGGATAGAGGCATCAGAGTGGGTTAATTGACATCCATGTCGAGGCTATGGATGCCTGCTGGTAGCAATGACCCTATCAACAACATTGGAGTCATTGGCTTAAATATCGTCTCTCTCGTAATCAAAACTTGTCACCAGATTGCATTTGAATAGAAAGACATCTGACACTAGACTAGGTGATGTTTTTGGAATTTGATTGGGACACCTGACTCACTATTGACTATTCTTTAATTTCTTAAACCATTCTGATCCTTCCTAACATGAATTCTCTGGTGATGCAGAGATAACTTCTTCTCCCAGCAAGTTGCCATTGTTGGCAATCCTATGTAATCTCGTTATTTGAACGATAAACGACACTTTATGCAGATGACTTCACTTCATATTATCATTTTAGGATGATTGTTGGGTTATAAAATATGTTTAATTATTCTTTTATATTTGTGTTTTCATGCTTGATTCATGAATGAAAGAATGAATCAAGCATGGAAACTTAGTTTCGTATTATATCCCTATTTAAAACATGCTTTTAAAGGTTCATTGTTCTTACATCTACTTCATATTTAATACTTGAATGATTTTCCTTTTTGAGTTTGTTGAATGTCGATATAATAGAAAATGTTGATTTGCATTTGAATTCTAAACATATTTGTTTGAACCCTTTGCAAATTGACTATAGTCATTGCAAGACATGGGAATTAATGCACAAGCATCATGTCCTATACTTGATCTTTGGCTTGCAAAGTGAATTAAGGGTTTGTGTTTTGCTATGTACTCGAGGTGTTCATTACCATCAGTGTTCAAACTTCATGACCGGAACCTTCATGTTTAAACTATGATCACGCAAGGGTTTTTCTTGTTTTGTTTCCACTTTACTTGCTCAAACTTGTTCCATTTACTTCTGCCATCTAAACCCATAGCTATCTTTATTCACCCCTGTTATAGTCTGGTCATACTCTTAATTGTTCTTGTTGTCTGAATAGAGTCGAATGGATCTCAAGTGTTGTTGTCTCATGATGACACAGTCGAGGATTTGAAAGGCCAGGGTTGGGATAGTGTCATTAAGAGGTTTGAAGGGTATAACCTTCGCGTGGCTAAGGAATTTTCACAAACATTTGATGGATATAGAGAAAAGGTTGGAGATATTCAGTTGGAGGTGACTGAAGAGTTTTTGAGTGAAGCCATGGGGCTTCCTCTCACCATTCATAAGTGGTTCAAGAATTTGAAAATCGAAGAAGTGCCCTGGGGCCTCTTCGTGACCTCTAGAAAGATTGATTGTTGTGAGAAAGGTATTCTTGTTTCTTTGTTTAAGGTTAGATGGAATTGTCTCTTATCAGTTCTTAAACAATTTATAACCTATGAGGGCCATTATGGCCTGGTTTTTATTTATCATGTGTGGTTGCTTATGCACTTTATAGGTTTCCATTTGAATGTGTCGTTTTATTTGCTAAGGAGTCTGTACAAGATGTATAAAAGATACAAGAAGCAGAGCCTCGACTCTAGCCTCTTTCACCATGGATTAATTAAAATGTTGGTGGTTCATCGTTTGATAGCCCTGGGTGATGACTGGGATGGTTTCTTAGCCTGAAATGGTTTTTCTACAGTCATTCCTATAGAAACCCCTATGCTAGATAAGCCTCTGATAAAGAAACAGTTTGAGTTCTCAAGTAACGAGCCATAATCTTTGAAGAAAAAACCTCGTGACTAGGCAATACCCAGTCACTTTTCACATGGGCAACATGATGTTGATTCCGAGTTAAATAAAACCCCTATGCATGAATTAGTTGTTGTCCATAACACTACTGTAAAATACGATAGCAAAAACCCTCCAAACAGTCAAAACAAAAGCACGCAATGTTAGGGTTCAGAAATAAAAGAGTTGGTCAACTCTTTTTGAGAAGATTGAGGAATCGATCTAAGCCTCATTTGAGCTCAATTGTCCCGATCAAGATCAATGAGGATTCAGATCCTTAAATTGAAAAGTTTCTCACAGAAGAAGATTTAGATTGTCATAAATCGGATCTTAATTAGCCATATGACTTTGTTAACAATCTTCCACCATGTCTCAAGTATAAAGGTGAGTTCAATGGTATCAGGCTTGGTCCATGTAAAGTGACAGGAAGCATTGATGCAACCAAATACTGTATGCCCCACCAACAGATAGTTTCCCCTGCGCATTGTGAAGTTTGCCTATGTTGGATCGAACGATATTATATTTGTATTCCTATTCTCCAAGATCGAATTAAATCACTAGCAAACCACAATGAATTACTCATAAAATAAAATCGTGAACTCAGACCAAATGAATAGAGACAAGCCAAACATCTTAAGAAGACAAACAACATTTCGATAAAGAATGCAGACAATGTGAATGCCATAATCAATTCGAAGCTATCTTGATCCATGTTTAGTCATTGGTTTAAATGGTAAAACAATTTTTTCCCTCTTATTACAGTCATGATATTTGTTTTGAATCAAATAGGTTGAAATTAGATTTATTTTGACAATATAAGACTGGCTATAGAATCTCACAATTTTGTAGCCAAGTCATTTTTATATAAAATTTAGTAATTAGTTGTTAATAAATTATCTAACTTGTTCCTATTTTGTTTTTCAGGACATGGTATATCTGATGTTTATTTTATGAGGTGGAACATATTTGATCTAGTTGATTAGTATCTCCTTTTTGTTTCTTTTGTAAATAGAAAAAAAAAACCTTTCATAAATTTTTGAAGATACAATTTGATCATGAGTGGTTGTAGGCCCTCCATATTTGTAATGTTTTGATCTTATGAGATATGATCCTATCTTGGGAGATAGGAAGTTGAGATTTGAAAAACTCTTTAAATACTCTCTATTTTGTAAATGAAAGGAATATTGACCTGGAACCAAAGATGGATGAATGATTTCTCAAGAGTTAATGAAACAACGTAAACCATTTTGGCTCTAGTCCTTTGTTAACAGTGTTTCATTAATGTTTCGTTTTATTTAATCCTGGTGTATTATTATGTCTTGTAGCTTTAGACTCAATGATATATTATGTTTCAGGATATTCACGTTATAAATATTGTGTATAATTAGATGTTCCAAATATTAACACTGTGATCATATTTTCAATTTAAATATCATGATTTTTCTTCGATGTTTAGTTGAACAATGAAGTGAATGTATTACATTTAGATTTTTCTGATTGTAATTATATACTATCATGAGATCACAGAATTAACATGTGTTGCCTATTTTGTTTCTAAAAATCCTAGCTACCAATACATTCTATGAGTTTATTCGGAATAGTTTTAGTGTAAGTCTATTGAAGATTTATTTCGTAGACGTGGTTGCTATATTCTCTTGATTCATACAGAGGCACAGACAGATCAGACAAACTAATATCAGGTTATCTTTTTTGTGTTTCCAATTTCTCTCGTTTATATATTAGTGGAACCAGAAAGTGTAGATCAACTTTGACTATATGTACATCTGTGTTTCATAGTTTAATTAATTCAAGTTCTGTTAGATTTATAGAAAGAAAACAAAAAAAATATTTAAATGTGCTTTCTTTATCTTCTTCTCAAAAACAATTATTTTTGCCTTGATTTCGTAAGTTTCTAGTAAAACTCTCAATCTGTAAATGTTGTTCATAAGTGAGATTTTTATGTTTTCTTTTTCTACGTAAACACAATTACGATAGTTATATCAGAGTATGTATATATTTAGTATATTTTTTTAGCATTAGTTAATTCTTTTATGATTTTAGATTGGATAACAGAGACATTAATCCCGTCAGAACAAGTTACACCAAATGGCTTGGGTTACTTAGACAACCCCAGACCAGACTTGTTCTTCCAGTTGACGGATAGTCAATTTTTCCCGTCAACACTTCGTTTGACTAGGTAGCATGGAAGCACCCCCATAGGTGTATTAATAATATCTTGGTGCTCTTCTACAATCTTGTTGATTTTCTTTTGCTAGATAGAAGGGTCTTGGATAGAGACTACAGTGGTTGTAGTGTCCTTCTCTTATGACCAGATTGTGAAGAGGATAAACTTTGTGGTATGATTTATTACTTTGTGGCACTATTTTTTCAGGATAGTAGTCATAACTACCTATGGTATGATGTAGGGATGACTCGCCAGAGTAACAATGATGCTACGGGGTCAAGAATCATAAACAACATGACACTCCTACATGTATGGATGACCTAAAAGAACATCATGGACTTCCAGTGGGGAAACATCACAGAGTACCTCATCCTTTGATCTAGGTGGATATCAGTGGCCACCCACCTTCTCCAACTAGCCTAAACCATGTTTTTGGCAATTTTGATAATTTTCTATTTTTAGCAGTTTTTAACTTCCGGGGCCATTTTGAGGCCCTAAATGATGTTTTTTGCGAAAACGAGGAGCAACATGGATCATAGATCATGTTTCTCACCCAAAAGTTTTAGTTCTCAGATAGATATTTCCAACGAGCTATTGAGCGCCCCAAACGGAGATCGTATGCAAAAGTTACACCCCTGGGAATTTGACGTATCAACTACCCCCATCGGGGCCCACAAACCTTTTGGATTTTCATCTTCTAGGGTTAGGGTTTTGGATTTTACTTATGTTAAAAAGGCCTGTAGAACCTCATTGTAATAATCATCTTCTCACAGATGCAAGTAGCCGTCACATCTCTTCTCAGAGATAAGCTACCACCATTCTAGCGAGTCTTTCACTCTGTATTTTACAGTCTCTGTACATTTATTTCATTAATAGAAATCGTGTATTACTGTATATCGATGACTCTTGTTTTATTTCCACTATATGTCTGTTATATTGTTGTCTCTCTTACAATATCTCTAAATATTTATGTGTTATATCTTCGCTCTCATTTCGTGTCGAAAATAATCCGGATCAATGGTACTAGAGCAGGCTGCTCTTGATCATTTTTTAGTGCATGTCCCCGACGAGGTATGAGTATAGCAAGTTGGGTCTCGAGCTTGTCTCTCTTGAGGAAAATAGCTCTCGCACACCCAAGAAACCCTCAATGGCGTAAGAAAAGAAAAACGACGGAGCAGACGATCCTATCAGTCTGTTGCTTGAGCAAGCTCTCACGCGATAGAGGGACGAAATGATGGAGAATTTTTCCCACTTCCTTCAACGCCTCCCGATAACATCAGGTGCATATTCATCAAGAGGCCACTTTGGAGGCACATCGCCTTTCAAGGTACAGGTTAATTTTGATATTCCCATATTTGAAGGTTAAATAAATGCAGATGCCATAGATAAATGGTTAAATCTTCTAGAAGGTTATTTCTCTGTTCATAATTTTTCCGACAAGGAAAAGATCACCTTCGCACTACTTAAGGCTCTCCCCCATGTCAAACATTGGTGGAAAACTTATTGGGACCAGAGTTCCACAGAGGATTCTGGAATATATGGGGTCGATCCCACTTGGGATTTTTTTGTGGATGCGGTAAAGGAACAATATTACCCTGTTGGCAACTATGAGGACTGGTACATGAGATGGACCACACTGTGGCAAGAGAGGGGCCAAGCAGTTCCAGAGTTCACCAATACCTTCCATACCTTGCATACCAAGACAGGTATCAAAGACTCCGAATGACATTTGGTTCTGAAATACCGTGGGGCTCTACACAGATACATCCAGACTGAAATGGATTTTCTGGACATCTCATCACTCGGTGCTGCTTATCGATATGTTGTTAAAATTGAGCAGAAATTTAAGCACCAGAACAAACAGGAATTTGGGTTTGCAAATCCGCAACAACCAAAGTATGAAAAAGACAACCCTAACAAACAGTCTCCCGAAAACCAATCCAAGCCACAGGAAAATAAGGGTCACGGGAAGACAAAGAAGGACACCGGAAAATGGTGCGATTTCCACAAAAGCCTCTGGCACAACACCGATGAATGTCGCTCAAAACAGTCATTGGTGGTCGAGATCAAAGACAAGGAGCTGAACCCCGATTTAGAATCTGATTCTGAAAATACTATTAAAAGACAGATCATCGAAACAGACCCTACTGCTATTGTCACGACTGCAACAATTCAACCAGAAGAACCAATAGATCCAGAAGAGGGGGAGCGCCTTTTTCATTCACAGATGTGGGTGAAGGGGACCCCACTGCATTTTATTGTTGATAGTGGAATCCAGAAGAACCTCATCTCAGCAGAGGTCATTAAACAGTTTGGATTGTCGACAACACCACACCCGCAACCATACAACATCGGGTGGCTTGGCCAAGGACGAGATCTTCGTGTCAGCCAACAGTGTCAATTGTCATGTGGCATCCAACCCTTCAAGGATGAGGTATTATGTGATGTTGCCCCACTGGATGTCTGTGATGTTCTCT
>ML782165.1:81439-105615 GCA_009831015.1 Picea engelmannii
CATTTATGTATGATGCACATCTGATTACAGGTTGACTTTGAGATATATATTGTGTAGACAGTTACAACAAAGACTCTTGTTTCTTTATTTTTCTCACCACTTTGTGCACACATCCACACAACTAGTCTGACATCATAGGGGAAGAACAGAACCCCGTTCGTTCACGACGCTTACTCAACCTTCCTCCTATATTAGGGGGGGTATCTGGTCGTACCCGCTCATCGGTACCTCCTTCACACACTCCTACGAGTGCTACCATCTTGGGATCAACTTTGCTTGGTTCTACATTACTTGGATCAACTTCCCAAGGTCATATGTCCACTCACTCTCCTTTACACGGAAGTGGGGGACCCACTTCCCCACAAAGAGGGAGCACCAACCCACCTAGTCCCCATCAAGGGTCAGGTTCACAACACAACATGGCTGGAGCTAACCCTCCCCCACCACTACAGATGCCATACTTGGCCTCTCTCAACATACTGGATCTCACCAAACTCATGAATGATCCCATATTGCATGACGCCACATGGCCTGCAATGCCCACCAAACTTCCTTCAGACATACCAAAGTTTGAAGGAAAGGCAGGGGATGACCCCGTCAACCATGTCATGACCTTTTATCTATGGTGTTCTTCCAATAGCATCATGGACGATTCCGTCAGACTGCGATTATTTCAATGCACACTTACCGGTCCATCAGCGAAATGGTATGTCGAAGAAAGATCAGGGTCCCATACGACTTTTGAATCATTAGCCAAGGCCTTATTGACCTTTTTCCAATTACCCATACGCCATGACAATGGTCTAGAACTACTGTCTAACTTCAAACAGACCTCAGCCACCCACATTGCTGACCACATTCATGAGTGGCGTAGGCGACGTAGTTTGTGTAAAGCAGAAACCACCAAACAACAGTGCCTTGACTGGTTTCTTAGATCACTTGTCTCTCTACTTGGTAAGGACGTCGCTTCCACCTTCCCTCAATCTAAAGAGGAAGCCATTATTAAGGCCCAACAATATGACCTCATTTACGCACAGTCAGGATACTTATACACAGTACTTCTTGATCTTCCCAAACCTACGCCATTTGGCCAAGACAAACCCGGGATGTCTCATTCAGCAGATGGATTAATAGGTGCCACCACACACCATGGTCCACAAACCCAACCACCACCGATGTATGGCACACCTCAATACCCACCGGTATATGGGGGCACTCCTTACTACCCCCCACCCCCTTATCAACAACCATATTTTGTTGCTATACCTCCACCCATCAGTAGACCTCCACCGGCACCTCCCATACATCCACCTATTCCCACAAGCAGTGGTACTCCCTCCACATCAGCTTATAGTACCAGTGAAAGCGTTGTGCCTTCCTATGTACCTTATGGAGCAACACCACCACAAAATCCATACTTTCCATTTCCTGGTCCTCCACAACCCATGGATCCCCCACATCCACATGCAGGGGTAAATTTTGTTCAACCTTCCGCTGCTCAACAATACCAAAATTTTGAACACTTGAATACAGCTAACGCAACTCATCCATTGAACAATACCAGGAAGAAAGGAAAGAATAGGAATAACAATAGTCCTGGTCAAGGCGGGAATCATCCCCAACAGCACCAACCCCCTGGGGGCAACCAGAACCAAGGGAACCAAAACCCCCAAGGGGGCAATAACAACAAACGACAAGGGAGAAATAATGTTAAAACCATCCACCCTTGTGCCCTTTGTGGTGAGTTCGATCATTACACTCACCATTGCCCCCAGATCACTGATTTCAAATGGTTGAAAGACTCCCTACCCCCCCCCGCTACAGTTGGGGGCAAGAGAAAGAAGAAGGATCCCGCAGCTCCACTTCCTCCACGCATTCCACAACCTTGCGCATTATGTGAGAAAGAGGGCCACCAAACCAACAACTTCCCATACCTACCTGAATTATGGAATTTGATTCCCCCCAATCCCACTTCACCAACACCCGTCACTACTGCAAGTACCACTACCACCAACCCTTCCAGTAGTAAAGGGTTGAGGACTAAATTTGCGTGTGCTATATGTTCAGAATATGGCCATTACACTCACCATTGCCCAGCACTGCCACGTTTTCGGCAGACGTTAGCGGCTGTATGCCAGAACTTCCAGAACAACCCATGCCCCGCCACGTCCTCTTCAAACATCACTAACATTCGTTATGTCACTACTTCAGTTAATGAACGTATGAGATGCCTTGCTCTCTCTGCGATTCACTAGCCCATTTTAGATACCAATGTCCTATGATCCTTTCCTACAGGCAATGTCAAGTGGCCCTGCGTCACCAACCCACCGAGGCGATAATTGACATTACTTCACCACCCGAGGATCGTCATGTCATTTCTCCAGAGCCCGAGGCACTCCCATCACCTCCATGGTTCTTACATGACGTCGCTGAGGATCTACCCCGCAACCCCCCCAACTCTCCTGTTCATATGGTGACCCTCCACCCAACCACCACGGGTACCCCTCAGTACTTCAACATATGGTTTATGTCGAGTAAACCCTCACCCTCTTCTTGTACCCCTCCCCTTGCTGCTCCAGCAGGGGGCAATCACACTAGCACTGAGATCACTCATCACGACCCCTTATATTCCCGTTGTTTCCAAAATGAAGAGGAAATACTGGAAGAGCTACACAGCCCAGACTCTCCCTGGGATGCACTACATCATCATGCACTCTTCCTCACACAGGAAGCCATCATGCCTCCTAATCAAAACCCCGTGTACACAGTCGAAACCAAAGATTTTATCCCATCTGGACCTATCAATTGGTTCAAAAATCCCATTCCTGCCCCTGATGCGTTCGAAGAAGGCAACATGGCTAACATTTCCCCCACCATCAAAATCGACATTTCCATTAAAAATGACGTCGTCGAATAAATCATCATTGGAGCTGCTTGCACTCCTCAGGAAATTGCCGCATATATATCCCTTTTCCAGGAATACCGGGACATTTTCACCTGGTCATACACAGAGATGCCTGGTCTTGACCCATCTATTGTCGAACATCGCATCGACACCTATCCTGACATCACACCAGTTCGCCAGAAATAGCGACCGCTACACCCTTCCAAGGCCGCGGCTATCAAAGACGAAATTGACAAATTATGTACGGCCAGATTTATTTATCCCATCGCTTACACTTCATGGGTTTCCAACCCTGTACCCGTCGACAAAAAACAGGGCACTATCCACGTTTTCACAGACTTTCGCGATCTCAATAACGCATGTCCAAAAGACAACTTCCCAATGCCTTTCATCGATCAGATTATCGACGACTACGCTGGCCACGATGCTCTCTCCTTTATGGACAGATTCTTTGGCTATAATCAAATTCAAATCCACCCAGCCGATCAATACAAAACCGCATTCATTACCCCGTGGGGTACTTTTGCATATTGTGTCATGCCTTTTGGCTTAAAAAACACCGGCGCAACCTTCCAGTGGGCGATGACATACATATTTCACGATATGGCTGAAATCATCCTCGCCTACTTGGACGACCTCACAGCTCGCTCCAAGAAACGCACCCAACATCTTGATGATTTACGAATCATTTTTCAACGGTGTCGTCAGTATAACATCCGCTTGAATCCTCTCAAGTATGTATTTTGTGTCACTGCTGGACGTCTCCTCGGTTTCATCGTTTCCCAAAGTGGCATTACTGTAGACCCCCTCAAAGTCAAAGCCACAACTGAAATTCCACCTCCAGGGAATTTATGACAACTGCAGAGTCTACAGGGCAAAGCTAACTTCCTCAGACGCTTTGTTCCTGATTACGCCATACGCGCACATGGTTTCCTTCGCTTACTACGTCACGAAATCCCCTTTTATTGGGACGATTATGCCCAACAGTCATTTGACGATCTCAAAACAGCACTTTCAAATGCACCTTTGATTAGTGCACCTGACTATAATCGCGACTACATCCTCTACGTATCAGCATCAACTGTATCAGTGGCCGGCGTCCTCGTCCAGATCGGAGATGAAAATCGTGAACATGTCATTTACTACGTTAGTAAGAACCTCTCAGGACCACCCTTGAAGTACAAACAAGAAGAGAAACTTTCTCTCACAGTCGTCCTCATAGTCCATAAACTGCGCCATTACATTCTGCTTCAGACCACCAATGTCATCGTAGACTCCAACCCTATGCAATAGTTGCTCAGTCGTTGAAAAGTTAACGGTAAATTCGCTCGATGGATCATTATCCTTCAGGAATACGACCTCTAGTTTTCAACACCTAAGAGTAAGAAGGCCCTCGTTCTCACTGAACTTGTCATGGCCCTCCCCTCTGACACCACCAGTGCCCCCGTCAACACCGACTTTCCTGACGAACATCTATTTTACATCACTTCCGATGACCCTTGGTATGGCGACCTTCTCATATACCTACAAACTCAAAATTTTGGTCAACACCTTTCACGACATGATCGTCAGCGTATTAGCCATCAGGCCCCCCACTATCTCCTCATCGGAGACATCCTATATCGACGGGGTGTTGACACCATTCTTCGTCATTGCCTAACTATTGACGAAGCCGGTAGAGTCTTAAATGACTGCCACAGTGGCGCATGTGGAGGCCATCTTTCCGGTATCTCCACCGTGCAAAAGATTATCTGGGCCGGTTACTTTTGGCCTACCCTGTTTCATGATTGCATTCATGCCATGAAAAGATGTGAGCATTGTCAGCTCTATGCCAAAAAAGCCCGAGATCCCCCCGCTCTTCTTCACCTGGTCATAACTGCAGGCCCCTTTTGTAAATGGGGCATTGACTTTATGACTTGTAATCCCCCCTCCAGCAATGGTCACAAATACATTATTGTCGCTGTCGATTACTTCACCAAATGGGCCGAAGCTATGCCCACCTTCAACAACACCGCTGACACTGCAGCGCATTTTTTCTTCAATCATGTCATATCCAGGTTCAGAGTACCACTCCAACTCGTTTCCGACCACAGGAAACACTTCGAGAATGAGATCTTCGTCGAACTCTCCTCTCGGTTAGGCTTCTCTCACGATTTTTCCTCCCCTTACTATCCGTAGTCAAACAGACAGGTCGAGGCAGTGAACAAAGTCCTCAAGACCATGTTACAGTGCACGGTGAATAAACATAAAACCAATTGGCATCACATGTTATTTTCCGCGCTATGGGCTTATCGAACGGCATTAAAGACCGCTATTGGTTTCACGCCATTTCATTTAGTCCATGGGGTCGAGGCAACTCTTCCCATCGAGTGCGAAATTCCCACCCTACGCACCGCAATTGAGCTTTTACCTGACACTACTCCGATGGAGCAGCGCTTGCTGAACTTGGAGTCTCTGGATGAATATCGTCGATCCTCATTACAGAACAACGAGGCAGCTAAAAAACAATCCAAGACTACCTTCGATCGCCATGTCAACCTTCGATCATTTCACGAAGGTGACCTTGTTTTGGCCTATTATATCGCCCATGATACCTTTGGCCATGGAAAATTCGAATCACTTTGGCATGGCGCTTACATCATCCAACATTGCCTCACCAAAGGCGCATACATCCTGGCCTCCCTCGAAGGCCTCTCGCTCAAGGAACCCGTCAATGGGTTATACCTCAAGAAATTTTATGCTTAGAAGTAGTCATACTACTTTAGGTCATTTTATTTTTCTAGTGTTTTTAATCTTTTTTCTCTCACCCCTCTCATCTAAACTAAACCCCTAAAAACCCCTTGTATGGCCCCCATACCTACCCTGCCCAAAAATTAGAAACCTATTTCTATGCTGGACGATCAAACCACTAACCTGAAGCTCGCACACCGTCAATCAGCTAACTCGTTCTCCCTGAATCACCCAATCTCCTTTGGATCTGCTCGTAAAATCACTATTGCAGCAGGTACAAATGAGGTGGCAATATGGGCCCTACAGCTATATATAAGCCTTTTGCCAAACTTCCACTCACCATTCCGGGAGCCCAAAGTGTCCGTTTTTCGAGCCGTCTTCAGCCACGGGATCAGAGTCCCGCCACCTACATTTCAGCAGTCCTTGGGTTGATTTTCATCATGAGCCCCCGAGGCACCTTTTTTTTTCATATCATGGTCAGGTACGCATGCGCATAGTCACATTCGTCAAAATACAATCTCATATCTTTGATTCTCTTCAGATATTGTTCACTTTGGGTATTTGGTTGTTATGTGTGCAGGTACTTTCTCACCGATCATCGACATCATCCCTTCAAGTATATATTCAGCACTGGCATGTAGTCTATCCCACTGTATTTCATTTACATTTCCAGTCACACCCTCTGATATTGGCCTTTAGGACCCTCATTCCCGGCTCTGCAGTACCCACACCTCCATTTGCATCTTCGGTACTGTAACTCGGTAGCATTCTCACCCACATGAGTAGTCCCATTCATAACACCCTTTGGCACTTTTTGACACTCATACTGTTTTTCATTACCCTTTAGGGATGGGAGTCCCAATAGTCTTTCATCATGTTGTGAGTCAGCCACATACTCTTTCTCTTCATTTTGCTAACTTTCCCACATGGACTCCCGGATTATCTCTTTATGGTTCTATTTTTTTACCTGCACCTCCGCAGGATCATGAGCCCTTCATTTCATCCACACTCAGTTTTCCCATCTGTGAACCTTCCCTCATTTCGCCTACCTCATACAAAAACTCACCAATGGGGCCCCCACCCTTCATCAGTTTCCCAAGACAATTCTGCCCTCCCTGGGGCACGCATTTCACACCGGGGCACCCGTTTCTGTATTTGTACTTTTTTCCCCAAAATTATTTATTATTTATTTTACAAACACCTTTTTTCCAGTCATTACATTCTTTGTCGTCACCATTGGTGACTTGCTTTATTTTGGCCACACGCAACCCATGTCACCCTTGGTTGGAGCATTACTTATCATCTACCCTTGCCAGCATCGTCCATATCTTCAGAGTACTCCACGGGTCAGTTACCTCTACCCTCTGAATTTGTTCACCCTGTCCCGCCTCTGGCACAACTTATCACCGGTCTTATCGTCCCCCTGACACTCGACCTTGTTACATGGTTGCGGCCACTGTTTCTCTCATACATCCTCTAGCCAAGGGTAGTCTTGAGTCTTCCCACTTCTTGACTTCGTCCATGTACCTCTGCCACTTCCTCATATCAGTAGATTCCCCGGAGCCCTTTTGCTTCTTGGAGTCGCGTTTCCCTTTTGTCAACATCAGCACACTTTTCCAGAAGGGCGATAGTATCTTGATTCTCATTCTCTATTTTTGAGAGATCTCGGATGACACAGGGTGAAACACCATTGCTCCCTGCTGTCGTTGGCCCCAATAACATTCGACGCCAACACTTTTTCATGTTATGGTGGGTCTTACTTTGCGACTATTGCAGTTATTTTTGTCATTTGCCGAAGACCTCTGAACTTGGTAGGGACATCAATTCCCACATCATCGTCGCTGCTTATTACAGCGATCATTTCCTGTTATTCAGAGTATGTTCCTCTGCAGAATTGTCTTCTTCCTTTATCATTACCTCCCCTGAGGGTGCTGCAGTTGTCTACACCAACACTTCCGTCATCTTTTTTCAGAGTTACATAAAACGAGCATGGGGCATGCCCGCCTTGTTTGTACACAGTTGTATATTTTTTCTGCACGTCTCTCAGAAGGTTGGGTCCTACCGATTCCTTTTTTCTCCAACGGATCGCTCCAAACGGTCCCACTATTTCTCTCCCTTACAACAACATTCTCAGTAGAAGAAACATTGATGGATTTTGGCTATACGTATGCTCCTAACCTCATCCATCAGGGGGCATCTGTTATCACCAAAATTTCGTCCGCACATGGCAACAAGAACTCCGCATCGTCAAAACAGCAATGAAGTCATTCATGGCACTGAATTAATTTCACAACATTCCAGAAGGGTAAAAAACTATACAAAGTAACCAAAAATTGAAGGGCGCTTCACAGTAGTTTGGTGCGTACGCACATGCGCAGGACAAGAACGTACTCTGCGTGCATGCGCGCATGATGTGCGGCTGTCAACGACAAAACCCACGCACCTGCTAAAACGACGCATTTATGAATTAGCCGGCCTCTCAACCACTTATGGACCGGCTCCCAATCTGATTTGACTCCCAAATCCAAGCCGAATCCGTAGGGTAGGCGGCTTAATGACCTAAGGAAGCCCTAAAGGGCCCCTTTTCACACTTTGAAGAGGTTACATAATCGCCCGAGGATCTACTATAAAAATCTGTGAAGATACATTGTTTTCACAAGGAATTCCAGGCATTGTTATGCTGCTCAGATTGTTAAGGACTCATTCTTTAACAACAACACATCGACAACATCGCTGGGAGTTCTTTCACTGCCATGCTCAGTTCTTCTCATTGTAAGGAAAGAAAACTTTGTGAGGGCCTCAAAGAGCCTTCCGTTGGGGGAAGAAGGAACCATAGTTCTCTTCCTTCATCGTGCTCCGATTTCATCAATAGACCAACTCAAAACCATTGGTGACATCTGTCTTCGTTTTTTTGGTGTTTGTTGTTTCTTTTCACAGTTTTAATTTGTTTTCAGTTGACATTAGCTTCTAGTTTGTTTTTTTTCCTCTAACCCTTTCCTCCATAGTTGTCATGCCTTGCAAGACCCAACAGGGCATGTAAGCACCCTCGATTTTCTCACCAGGCGACGAATTGGGTGCGAACACTAGTTCCCCCCTGCCAACTAGGTAACTTCCTAGCTCTAGGATATCAATGGATATCCTGGCCCCCGTTCCCAAAACCCCCAGCAACTCCGGTGCACTGTATCAATCCTACTCCATAACTTCGCTTCTCTCCGCAAATCCAAGGCTCCCCAAAATTCATTCCCCCAACCTCCGTAGAATCTCCTCCCGTCAAACTCCTTCCCTTCCTTCTCCCTCCACCGACTCCCCCTCATTTACTCCCTACCCAACCCATTTATTACCTCTTATCCTTTCCCATTAATGCCCTGTATCCCCTTTCTTTAATATCTTATCCTTCTGCAATTAATAAGTTATCCCTTGTTGTGTACGTAATCTTTCAATTTAACTATATAACTTATTAATTTATTAAATTTAATACTCATGTTTTTAAATGTAATAGGTAGTTTAATTAATCAAATTGCAACCATTAATTAATCAATAATTATTCAATTAGTTTTATTATACCTATCCTATTTAATTAATATCATATTAAGACGATTAATCCCTTAATTAAATTTTTACTGAATAATCCTTCACATTTGTTCAACTAGGGTTGTTACAGTATGTGGAATGTCACATAACTCCTCATGGTTTGAGAGTTATGGCCTTATGAAGATGAAGGACCCCTATATGAAGGCTTGAAGCCCCCAAGGTCAAAGAAGTCCAAGTGACCTAAAAGAAGAAATCAATATTTAAATAATAAAGAGAAATGAAAAAATCAAGAAGGAATATTTAAATGATAAATATTGGAAAGTGGTTAACCCTAAAATAAGGAAAATAGGTTAAAGTGACCTAGAAATGGGTTAAGTGGCCTAGAGGATGAAAGTATAAATAAGATAGCTATGGACTCTAGCAAATTATCCTTTTTGTGGATCAATGGAGAGCTTCTTGTGAGATTATCTTGTGGAGTATTGATGGAGAGATTCTTGTGAGAGCATGTTTAGTGTGGATCTCTTGAGCATGATTGAAGATCTATTCTGAGAAAGAGAGCGAGAGGAGGATCTCATGGATGCATCAAAGTTTCGGCAATGTCGAAGATCTTGATGGAAAAAGTCTTGGAGCTTCAGAAACCCTAGTTTATGAGGTATATGCGGGTTGTAATGGGACAAGGTGCGTACACACACAATCTGTATGAGGACAGGGAGTGTACAGTGGATGGAATGATGGAGAATTGTGTTTGAGCTGGTGCCAAGCTCTTGGATGATGAGGCAGGTTCCATATCTACATTCTATGTGCTCAGATCTATCACGGGGACACTGGTATGGTTACATTATTGTCTTGATGGATACTATTGTTTGATGTATTGTGAATGCTTAGGGAATTCTTGGTATGGCTTCTATGTTATAGTTCAGTTTGGATGATTTGGCTGATGGAGTGAGTGGTACTCTTATGATTCAATGGTGACATGATTACTATGGTATACTAGTTTTTTATACATGAGTGAGATATCATTCATATTGATTTGTTGTGGAGCATAAGCAAACTATTGGAGAGCTTGGATGTGTTGTGATGGTTATATTGGACAGTCAGAGACATAAGAGAATGATATATTGATTGCAGAGAATCTGAGTTGATCTTGAAGGACAAAACCTAACAACTCATAAGGTATATGCAGGTTGTTGTATACACTGGTCGCGTACATATGCGGGCTATAGTGAACCAGAGCGCGTACACACACTAGTTGCACTACTGAAAGGTCACGTACCTATTGATAGATTGATATTTGTTGAGGATTGTTGTCTCATCAGGGTGTAATATGAGTCTTGTATTATAGAGTTGGTGCTCTTGTAGAGTTGTACTCTATTCAGTTGTTGCTGGAAAACCCCCGGATTGTTGTCCATAATAAAATGAAAAATTTTACATACATCTTTTGTTCTTTGTGTTCATTGTGGTGATGAATTATTGATGGTATATTATTGATATATGTTGATAATATATGTTCACATCTAACGGGTCATAAATGAAAACAATGGGTAATGAGTAAATATTGAATATTAATTAAGGTGTTTTGTGTAAGAGGAAAGTTTTGGAAAAAAGAGCCCCACTCATTCACCCCCCCTCTAAGTGCGGTAGGTGTGTCCAACAATTGGTATCAGAGTGGGCCTTCACTACAAGCCTTAACAAGCTTGAAGGAGATCAATAGACACACAAATGGATGATGAAATACCAATCCTTGATGAGGAAAACTATTCTACTTGGAGAATAGAGATGAGATTGTATTTGAAGACATTGGGAGCAACTATTTGGAAGGAAACCATTGGTGGAACAGTTTCATTGGTGAACAAGTCAAAGTTTGCAACTCAAAGGGAAGAAAAGAAGAATGATGCATTGGATCTCAAAACCATTCTTAGTGGACTCTCAAGCCCTATCAAAGAGAGCATGGGACAATGCACTTCCGCCAAGGATCTATGGCTAAATCTAGAAGAGACGTATCAAAGCAAGAAGGAGAAGGAATATGTTGAAGACCACTCCATCAAGATTATTAAAGGTAAAGAATATCCAAAAACCCTTGATTGTATTATTTCTAAATGTGATCTTGAAAACATTTCAAGTGAAGATAAAGAATCAAGTAATGATAGCACAAAGGAAGATATTGAAGACATTTCAAATGAAATCAAAGAATTATGTGTTGATGTTGGCAAAAAGGAAGATCATGAAGATATTTCAAATGAAGGTAAAGAACCCTAAAAAAACCTTGATTCCAATGATGATGATGAATTTTTCTCTGCAAGTGAAGAAGAAGATCTAGAAACAGTTTGTGTAAAGTTTGATGGTATTTATCCCATGAAAAGAATAGAAGAAAATCTATTAAAACTTCAAAAGGAAGTTGAAGAGGGTTTATATAGATATAGAAGTGATCATTATTATATAGACTATAACTATCTTTCGTATACCACTAATAATTTTCTTAGGAGAAGTCTAAGGAACATATTGAAGTTAAAGGAAATGATCAAGGAACAAGAAGAGAGCAATAATACCAAATTATAAGAAAAGGAAGAAGAGATCACAAGCCTAAAGAATGGAAAAGAAGATATGAATGTAGATGATGAGATTAGCAAAAGTTTTGAAATCATTGTCCATCTCAAGACCCAAATTGAGGAAGCCAAAAGAATAGAAGAACTATTGAAGAATCAAATAAATGAAAAGGAAGAGTCATGTTGTAAGTTAGAAGCTGAAATTGTTGACCTTAGAAAGAAGGTGGAAAAGTCAAACAAATTCTTGAATAGCTCACGAATCTTGGATGAGATGTTGGAAAGTCAAATATCATCATGTGATAAATCAAGTCTTGGATACAAAGAATAAGCTACATATGTTGAAGCAAGCACCTCAAAGAAGCATGAGGTAAGTACATCAAAGAAGGAAGACAATGCTGCAAAACAACCATCTACACAAGGCAAAGAAAATTTCAAAAGAACAAAGCAAGGAGGACATCAAGAAGCTATTATTGGGACACCAAAGCAAATGTATGAAAGTATTTTTCATGGGTATTGTTATTCATGTAATTGATATGGTCACAAATCTTTTGAATGTAGATCTTATGAAAGGAGATATAATGGAATATTTTATAACACCACAAGGTATTGGAGATGTGATCAAATAGGACACATTGTTGTTCATTGTAACTCCATAAGATGCTACAACTGTAGTGGATTTGGCCACAAATCCCAGGAGTGTTGGAACACAAGAAGAAAGTCCATGATGAGGACTTCACATAGCATGGCTAGAAGAAGGAATGAAGTAAGAAAGGGAGACATCTTTGAAAAGATGGATGCTCATAGCTCAAGTTCTAAGGAGAAGGGTCATCTACAGAAGTGGGTGAAGAAGAAGACAGAGCAGCCAGATCGGAATGAAAGACTAAAGGGAAGTTCAAAAGTGTCATCTACTGAGGCATACACGGATGATAGTGGTGACAGTCATGTACATATGTTGTCTGACCTTGAATAGATCGTGTACATATGCACTTTGTTGTGCAGCAGGCCGCGTATATGTGGTAAAGCCTTGGGAAAAAGGAAATGCACATGAGTTGCAACTTGATGTGATGATATAACTCTGTGTTGCAGGGTCTGACATTGTTTATTGCATATTCTGACACTGTTTGCTGCAGGTTTTCATGATTCTATGTTAGATCATGTAAGGTGACGATGTAAAATATATCTTGGGTACATGGTACTAACCCATGAGTATGGATTGATGCTAATCAAATGCTCATCTATTGGATTATATAAAATAAAATTTTGGGGTACATGGATGGTATTGTTGATAGATGCACATGTTGGCATATTGGTAGATGCACATGTTGGCATATTGATAGAGGTATATGATTGATACATTCCATGGATGATATATTTTGGCACATTGTATGATGATGATATACATGGTTGATGTACATAGGTGTTTTGTATGATGAGCACACGTTTTGGCACATGATGTATTTGGTTAATATTTTTCTTCATGATGAATGGTATGGCACAAGGTTAATGCATGGATATGTCCAAGGATCATCATTGAAGGAAGATATAGGGGGAGACATACCCATAGGGGGGGTCATTATTCTTCCCATGATTCTAGGAGGATATAATTATCAGATGCATACCAAGAAAAGAGCCCTATATTTGAAGAAAGATCAAAGAGGCATAGTTCCAGGGGAGCAATGGTCATAGGGGGAGTATGAGTGATATATCTTCAGTAATACATCAGAGTGACATCCCTTGTTCAAAAGGGGAGAGATTATTCAGAGGAAGATCAAAGGCATTCAAGCATGGGGAGCAGCCCCAAGAGGAGAATGGCCCTTTGCCATTGATGTCAAAGGGGGAGAGTTAATCACATTGATGTTTATTGATGGGCAGAGATAGTCAGATTGACTATTGATGTAGAGCATGCCTTATCTACATGTTGACATCAATAATTGGTAATTGGTGTTTACATCAATGTTCGGATTGCCATCAATGCTAAAGGGGTGATTGTTGGATCATGTTGTCATTGATGCTAATAGTTTGATTGATTGATGTCAAGTGATTGATTGATGTCAAAGGATTGATGGATTATGATTGATGAACAATGTATATGTATTGTCCTTGATGAGAATGATAGATGTCAAAGTGGAAACCAATTGATAAAGATGGATCATTGATATGATGCATAGTCCTTGATGAGAATGATAGATGTCAAAGTGGAAACCAATTGATAAAGATGGATCATTGATATGATGCATAGATGAAGATGGATCAATGAATTTCCATTGATACATGATGATGCTTAGTTTTTTTGATGAAAATATGACTCATTATTGTCTTATTATGATTGATAAGGTGCACAAATGGATGAACTCCAAAGTGGTCCCCTTATGGTGAAATCCCTCATGGGAAGGCACTATGTGGTTGAGTTGTAGTTGAGAGGACCCATGCTTGTATGTGGAATAATGAGATGAAGATCAAGGATATTGTTGGTGAAACTATCCTATATGCATAGTGCTTGACATGCCATTTCCATTGGTATGTGGAATGTCACATAAATCCTCATGGTTTGAGACTTATGGCCTTACGAAGATGAAGGACCCACATATGAAGGCTTGAAGCCCGCAACGTCAAAGAATTCAAAGTGACCTAAAATAATTAATCATTATTTAAATAATAAAGAGAAATGAAAAAATCAAGAAGGAATATTTAAATGATAAATACCGGAAAGTGGTTAACCCTAAAATAAGGAAATTAGGTTAAAGTGACCTAGAAGTGGGGTAAGTGACCTAGAGGATGAAAGTATAAATAAAATAGCTATGGACTCTAGCAAATCATCCTTTTTGTGGATCAATGGAGAGATTCTTGTGAGATTATCTTGTGGAGTATTGATGGAGATCTTATTGTGAGAGAATCTTTAGTGTGGATCTCTTGAGCATGATTGAAGATCTATTCTAAGAAAGAGAGTGAGAGGAGGATCTCATGGACGCATCAAAGTTTCGGCAATGTCAGAGATCTTGACGAAAAAAGTCTTGGAGCTTCGGAAACCCTAGTTTCTGAGGTCTACGCGGGTTGTAATGGGCCAGGGTGCATACACACGCAGGATGTATGAGGATAAGGAGCGTACAGTGGATGGAATGATGAAGAATTGTGTTTGAGTTGGTGCCAAGCTCTTGGATGATGAGGCAGGTTCCAGATCTTCATTCTATGGGCTCAGATCTATCACTGAGACACTGGTATGGTTACATTATTGTCTTGATGGATATTATTGTTTGATGTATTGTGAATTCTTAGGGCATTCTTGGTATCGATTCTATGATATAGTTCAGTTTGGATGATTTGGTTGATGGAGTGAGCAGTACTCTTGTGATTCAGTGGTGACATGATTGCTATGGTATACTAGTTGCTTATACATGATTGAGATAACATTCATATTGATTTGTTGTGGAGCATGAGCAAGCTATTGGAGAGATTGGATGTGTTTTGATGGTCAGATTGGACAGTCAGAGACAGAAGAGAATGATATATTGATTGCATAGAATCTGAGTTGATCTTGAAGGAAAAAACCTAACATCTCATACGGTATAGGCAAGTTGTTGTATACATTGGCCGCATAGATACGTGGGTTGTAGTGAGCCAAACCGCATACACATGCTGTCTACAGTACTGACAGGTCACGTACCTGTTGACATATTGATATCTATTAAGGATTGTTGTCTCATCTCAGTTGGTGCTGAGGGTGTAAGCTGAGTCTTGCATTATAGAGTTGGTGCTCTTGTAGAGCTGTACTCTGTTCAGTTGTTGCTGGAAAACCCCCGTATTGTTGTCCATAATAAAAAGAAAAATTGCACATACATCTTGTGTTCTTTTTGTTCATTATGGTGATGACTTGTTGATGATATATTACTAATATATGTTGCTGATATATTTTCACATCTATCTGGTTATAAATGACAACAATGGGTAATGAGTAAATATTTAATATTAACTAAGGTGTTTTGTGTAAGAGGAAAGTTTTGGCAAAAAGAGTCCCACACTCATTCACCCCCCCTCTAATTGTGGTAGGTGTGTCCAACAGTACTCAAGAGAAACTAGCTCAAGATACAACTCTCTATACCCTAAACTTGTCGGGGACATGCACTAAGAAACAAAAAGGAGTAGTCTTCTCTGATACCACTGATCCAACTTATTTTGAGAATGAAATGAAGGAAGGAATATAATAAGGAAATACATAGATATATTGTGAGAAACACAGAGATATAGTAATGCACATTTTTTATTAATGACATAAATGTATAGAAACTATAAAAATATAGATTGAATGAACTCGCTAGAATGGTGGAATCTTATCTCTAAGAAGAGATGTGATGGCTACACTCATTCACAAGAAGATGATGATTACAACGAGGCTCCAAAGGCCTTTTTAACATTAAGAAAGTACAAAACCCTAACCCTAGAATATGAAATGCCAAAAGGTTTGTGGGCCTCAATGGGGGTATTTGATGCGTCAACTTCCCAAGGGTGTAATGTTCGCATACAATCTTTGTTTGGGGCACACGATAGCTCGTTGGAAAGGTCTACCCGAGAACTACACATTTTGTCATCACACTTTTACTAATTCCTATATTGTAACTATTCCATGCCTAAAATACATTGTTTAGGGCCTCAAAATGACCACAAATGTTTAGGATTCAAAAAAATGTAGAAAAACTACCAAAGTGGAAACCCCTGTTTTGAGTCAACGGAATAGGTGGGTGGCCACCGATTTCCACCTGTTTCATCATGGTAGTTGTGAATCAATTTAGAAAAAATTTCATCATAATGCCTTGTAAGAAAATGGTCTCATTGAAATAGGCATCACAAATTTTCCTTCAAAAAATCACAAGACTTTGGTTCAATTGATTTCCATAGAGGTTTAATGATCTCCATAAAAGGTGATTCCAAAATCATGGTACTTGTGAATCACTTTAGAAAAAGGGTCATCATGATGCCTTGTGAGAAAATGGTCTCATCAAAGTAGGCATCACACTTAATCTTTGAAAAATATTTGCGCACTTTTGTTAACATTATTAATCATCTCCAACTATGATAATAGACTTCTCAATTTCTTTTGGAAAGTGTTATAAATATTTATGGATACTAGGATAAATATGAGTGTTCCCTTCCATCCATATACAAATGGACAAATAAAAGTAGTAAATCACATTTATATTACCCATTATAACAAATATTGTAAATCGTAGACATTCAAAGACATAGGATGCCAACATGTTAGATGCACAACAATATTATAATCACACAATGCACATCTAAACATACACTTCACCTTTTAAAAGGTTCCTTGGATTCCCATTGAAGGATTTATTATCCATATCGAGTCTCATCCTCAAAGTGACTACCATGAAGGAATTAGTTGTACATGAACAAGTAATAAGGCTTGTGTTCTACATCTAGAAGATTTATTATCAGTTAGATAATTTTTATAAAAGAGTAAATAAAAGCACAAGGCTAGTTTGGTTTGAGTTTAAATTAAGATGATCATGTAAGGCCCTTGCACAATTACAAAATAGTATGGGTTTAACTTAAGACAATCATGCATGGCTCTTCCAAAATTATAAAGTATTTTGGAGATAATAAGTTCGACTTTGATCTACCAATCTACATGGGAATTAATCTAGTATCGAGCTTAGATCATTCGAAGCTAGTTAATGGATGTTGACCAGGAAGAATATTTCACACTAATTGTCACTAAAATTAGCACAACATTAAAAAAAGATAAAATACATTCAAGTGCAAAAAATATAAAAAATATCCATGCACATGTCCAACAAATTATACACCATACATTATATCAAAATAGTATTTTTCCAAACACCTTACAACATTTCAATTTTATTTTTTTTTCAAAATTTACAATATAATTGTTGAGGCCAATAATTCATAAATGCAAAAAAAAAAACAAATCCATAATTAAAAAAATAATCAGAATATAACCATTAAATAGAAATGATCTCTCCCCACACTCATATTATCAATCAACCATTAAATAGAAATGATCTCTCCCCATGCTCATATTATCAATCCCTACATATTTATCAATATTTATTCTTTAAAATATTGCTTTTAATTTTCCAACTCTTACTTTATAGAACTTGCAATATAATATAAGTGTTAAGACAAGTAATTCGGGACCAAGCCTATAATTAAAAGAGTAATGGCAAGCATATAATTAAAAGAATAATAACAATATGACTATTAAATATACAAATTTTCTCATCACATTTGTATTATATATTTAGACATTTATTCTTTAAAAAATTACTTTTATTTCTCAATTATTATTCTTTAAAAATTTATTTTCAACTTTACTTAACTTTTTTTAAAATTTATTTTTTTTTTCTAATTTTTAGGAGTTTTTGCTTTCTTTATTTTATGAAGTTTTTTAAAAATTTACTTTCAATTTTCCTAAACCCTTTTAAAAAATTTATTTCAAAGTTTCAATTTTCCTTAACCCTTTTAAAAAAAAATTATTTCAAAGTTTCAATTTTCCTTAACCCTTTTAAAAAAAATATTTTAAAGTTTGTTTTTCAAAGTTTCAATTTTCCTTAACCCTTTTAAAAAAAATATTTCAAAGTTTGTTTTGAATTTTTGGAGTTTTTTTTTTCTATTTTTTTATTCCTTTATTTTATTTTAAGATAACCTTTGAATTTTTCATTTTCTAATTTTTCATTCTTTTATTTTATTTTATTTTAAAATGACTTTTGAATTTTATTTTATTTTATTTTAAAATGACTTTTGAATTTTTCATTTTTTTTTATGGATTTTTCTATTCCTTTATTTTATTTTAAAATGACTTTTGAAATATTAATTGTTTTAAGATGGCTTTTGAATATTTCATATTTTTTTTTTGGATTTTTTCATTCCTTTTTCTTTTAAGATGAATTTTGAAATATTAATTATTTTAGTTTAAGATGACTTTTGAATTTTTTATTTTATTATGACTTTTAAATTTTTCATTGTTTTATGGATTTTTTCATTCCTTTATTTTATTTAAAAAGGACTTTTAAGTTTCTCGATCCTTTATTTTATTTTAAGATGACCTTTGTATTTAGTTATTTTATTTTTTTTATTCTAAAATAATGTTAAAATAAATGTAAGATGTAGTATTATATTTTAAAATGAGTTTTGTATTTAGTTATTTTATTGTTTAGTATTCTTAAAATAAGTGTAAAATGTATTTAGAATAAATGCATAGTTATTTTTTTTTATTATTATTCTGAAATAATTTTAAAATACACTTATTTTAAGATGTATTTAGAATACATGGATAAAAGTATGCAAGTAATTATTGTCTCTCATTCCTATGGGTCCATTGTTTCATGAAACTTTTGTGCAAATAATTATTGGCTCTCATTAATATCGGTCCATTCCATTGTTTGATGAAAAAAAAAGTCATTCATGTAATTATTGGCTCTCATTCAGATGGGTTCATTGTTTCATGAAAATTTTATCAAGTAATTATTCAGTCTCATTCACATTGTCCCATTCTTTCAAGAAAAAGTGATCGTTTCATGCAGAGCAATTGAACCTCTTTCTTACTGACTTATTATTTCACGCAAAGTAATTGATCCTCTCTCACACCTATGCAATAATGATAATAGTTGCAGGCTTTAGTTAGAAAACATCCAAGTAAATAAAATAAACCATTTGTCGAAAACTCCTACTTTCATCAGGGTTTCATCAAACTCGTGATTTTTATCATTGCTCTCGACTCATATTGAGTTGAAAATATGATTTAATTCGTTGTGGTATTTAATTCTATGCCAACGGAATGGGATTCAGTTGCATCAACATTCATCAATGGTTGCCCGCATTTGTTAGAGCTGTTATATAAATCTTTTGTGCAACTATTAAACTTACAGTTTGTTTTTGCTAACGTGTAGAAGTCTGATATATATTCTTCATAGTCTTTGAAACGCGTCGTGCTCGAATCGGCTGGATGGACTACGCTTGTTATGTAGACTAGCAAAGGTTCGGAATATCGGGGAACAGTAAAACGGTATCGATTCCTCTTAATTGTATTTCCCACACCACTGGATTTAGCCCTTCGGTTGAATCTATCCTCCACCAACCATAGCAAGTGTAGGAGTCATAATTGCCTGACTCTTTTTTAGCGTTTTCCGGTTTTCTGGTCTTAACACAGCAGCACCAGATAATTGTGGCAGTTAATGAAAAAGGCCAACAGAAATTTCAAGAGGCTACGAGTGATAGTGAAACTTACTTCTTGGCGTAGGCTTTCATGTTGCTTAGTTGGATCCTTGGGTTAGGTTTGGTATATTTTCAGATTCTTAGCCAAAAAATTTCAATTTTCTCCACTCGTCTTCACAACCAGTCAACGATAACGAACTAAAACCAGAATTTTCAAACTTCTTCTAACCTTGATCGAGCTAAATTGGATGACAGGATGCATTGCCAACGTAAAATATCTCAATACTGAATTAGAACTATTAATTAAATAGCAGAGAGAGGGTTACACTGGGAGAGTACACTTTACTGGCTGGCAGATCTGTGTATAGGAAGGAAATATTAATTAAATGGCAGAGAGATGGTTACACCTTGAAGGTGCACTTTACTGGCTGGGAGATCTCAGTCTCTAGGCAGGTGGGTCGGTGTACCATCTCAGTCTTTAGGCAGGTGGGTGGGTGTATCATGCTTGTATATCTGGAAAACAAAACAGAACTTCTTATTTCTTTCCATTTTAAGCATGAGCAGGAGATCAATTACTCTAACAAAATCTTAGTCTTGTTCATTATGAATATCAAAAACCTATCGAAACCTAAATTATGTGCATATTGATCTTAATGGCACTCGCTGTTGCTTCCTTTATAATTTAATAATCCAAAGTTCCCTCCAACTCATATCATCTTCTTTCATAAGGAACTTCGTCGTCCTTTTCTTTACACCTATGCATGAGAAGATTACTAAATTTTTAATCTGGAGAAGGATGGAAGATACACCCATATGCATGAAGAGATTAGTAAATTTTTAATCTGGAAAGATATTTTAGCAATGATCTTCAAGCGGCACTAGATGGGGACCAGATTTTTTGTCCTCAAAAGAACAGAACAATAATACTTAAGACTAATGAGCTTCTAAGCTTTTTAAAAGATTGTCAAAGCTACTAACGTTTCTTACAAAAATACTCAGTTATCATAAGCCTATTTTTGAACAATTTGTAAATGCTGGACTTTTTAGGTGGTTGAGCTACTTAAAAATTCGAAAACAAGTCTTTTATTTTTACTGGTCACGTTTATAGCACTATTAAATTGAATACAACTATACAGCTTTAATGGATGTACTACACAGTTGGATGTACTAAACAGTTCTTCAAAGGAGAGGAGGAAAGACTTTATCGCTTAAGAAACAATTCTAAGATTAAGATATTAGAGAAAGGTATGTCTGATTTTGATTGACTTAATATTTTCTTAATAAATAAGCATTCTATTTGTGTAGCAAATGGATTTACTTTCAAGTTCTTCAAAGGAGAGGAGAGAATACGAGGAGAGACTTTATAGCCTTAGAAACCATTATGAGAAAGGTATGTCTTTGATTTTGTTAATATTAATAGTTTCACATTGAAACAACTCCATTATGTAATTTCAATAATTAAAACTAGTAATTCTAATACTGGATAAAAATCTTGTCAAAGTTGTAAAGAAAATCCACTGGATAATAGGGTAGGGGGACGTTTGCTAAAGGATAGCCTACTCCTTCCTCTATCAACTCCATAGCCAACTAGTTAATCAATCTGAAGATTTCCCATTAACAGAGAGATCTTAACACAATCATGACATAATGAAGTAAGAGAAAACGTCCATTAGAAAGATGTTAACACAATCCTGACATAATAAAGCGATATAGAATGTCCATTACATGTAACTGGAAGGTATTATTAAAATAAATACAAGCTTGGTCAAATTTGATCGTAAATAACGGAATAAAATGGGTAGTTAAGAATGAAAAGCTGAGCATTTTATTAGGAACTGACTTTCTGCTTCAGTCTTTGTTTTGCCATGGCTGGTGGGTTTCAAATTTTAAAAACAGTGAATAGATGAATAGATATGGAAAGAAATTCTGTAAATAACATATTTTTTAAAATATAAAAGTGTAGGATAATATTATCTATATTTTTATCACAAACTTATATAGAACAAAATATAATATAATGATTAACTTAAAAAATCACATACAAGTAAAGAATTTTTTAAAAGAAAAATAATCACAAATTTATTAAGACCCTCAATTTTCTATAACTATTTATTCCTAATCTAGTTATGTAGATTTTCATAGTTAGTCTTGATGTTCTCAAGTTTTGATAGCTATCTATACCTAATCTAGTTATGTATATTTTCATAGTTAGTCATGATGTTGGAGCATTTTTTTTCTGGATGTAAACCTTATGAGGTTTCCAGAGGTTTCAAAAAGTTTAGAATGGTGACTCCACTCATCATCAGAGAAATAAAAGATAGTCTCTACCCAGACTCCAACCACCCAACATCAAGGACATAAAAGATAGTCTCCACCCAGAAGAGCTTTTATATCCATGGTGATAGGTTCTTTTATATTCTTGATGATAGGTGAAGTGTCCACTCAAAATATCACTTAAAATATTGAACAAAACCTCATAAGCAATTTACATCTAAAAAAAATTATGTATTATAATTTACATCCAGAAAAATTCTGCAATATCTATCCCTAATATCTATACCTAGCTTAGCTTTCAAATATATTCAATGTATCGGCCATAAAATTTATATGAACACAGTTTCCAATATTTCATCAATAAACCATTAAATTTACCAAGACTCTCTAGATTTGATAGCAATCTATACCTAACTGGAAAACGTATTCAATGTATCGGCCATAAAAACTATATAGACACAATTTCCAATATTTCATCAATGAACCAGCAAGCACTGCAGCCAGCTGACCTGTAATAGCTAATATCGTTCTACGGGCTTCTAGAGGATTTAGGTTTTGGATAAGGAAGAACTATAACTCATGGAATTTTGAAGGGTTCAAGAAATTCCGGCACTGAAAGGCTATAGACTATTTTCAAAATAAATAAGTTGACATAGGGAAGATGATATTAGAGGATTTAGGTTTTGGATAAGGAAGAACTATAACTCATGGAATTTTGAAGGGTTCAAGAAATTCCGGCACTGAAAGGCTATAGACTATTTTCAAAATAAATAAGTTGACATAGGGAAGATGATATTAGGTTCGGATCAAACCGAGGTGCAACTGCCAGTGCATCTCTTACATCTATCACCAGTACACCATTATATATATTCTCCACAATAACACAATAATTCTAATTAAGCCTAAGTCGGACCATCACCACTTGATTTCCCCGCAGTGCAAACCCCCTCTCTCCTGAGTTTACGAAGCTTGACAGTCGTCACTAAAATCGAGAGAGGAAAATTACAAGTTTTGAAAGTGTTCAAAATGACAGAAGAGAAGTTACAAAAACATATATATGTATGATATATACCTATAGACTGGCTAACATCTATGAAGTGACCAAATCTGAGCCATACCATGTAAGTTATATGCCTCAGGCTTACAGATGCAACATAAGAAATTTGCAAATATATGCTTCAATTTAGGTCTATCTTTCTAAGCTACTGAAATTATGCACCTCCGCGAGCAAACTGTTATGCCCAATTTAGCTTTAGGTAGGGAAGTCCCCTTTGGCCTGCACGGAATATTCCATAATAATGAAGTGAGGCTTTTTCTGTACTCGACTGATATACGACGGGATCATTCTGTTTGGCACGCCTGCAATAAAAGCCGTCGGAGAAATGAGTGTCATCAGAGGAATAAAAGGTACCACATGCAAACTCATTATGACGCTGCTGAAACCATGTATTTGAAGATCGTGGCACCCGGAATACGAGTCCCGACTCCCAAATTTAGTACTTGAGAGCTCTTCAAGTTCTTGTTAACCTTGTCAGCTTCAATCTTCAATGAGATTACTTCTTCTTCCAGCTTCTCATTATATTTTTCTTTCTTCATCATTTAGATCTTCATTATTTTTTCTGTTATTTTTTCTTCTTCAAATTGGGTTTTCAAGGAGATGATTTCTTATTCAAATCTTCTTTTTTTTTTTTTGATTAAATCCTACTTTAAGATTGTTTAAATTTTTAGATCTTTTCTTAAGATGACTTTTAAAATATCTTCTCTCTTTTATACTTCTTTTACCTTGATTTTTAAGCGAGCAACTTTTTCTTCTACCTTTTCAAGTTATTTTTTATGTAATACTATTTTAGCTTCCAAACACTCGTTTATTTTCTTTTTTTTTCTAACCTATTTTTGATTGTTATTCTTTATAATTTTTGTTAGGGCTTTGAGAACTCTCCTTTAGCTTGATCATTTATTCCTTAAAGGACTTGTTTTTCTTCCTTTCCACTTTTAATCACTTAAAG